>OZ018322.1:160437347-160506347 GCA_963969495.1 Ceratothoa steindachneri | reverse complement strand
CCAACCGTCGAACTACCGAACTATCAGTCTGACTTCGATAGTCGGTAAACTCATGGAAAGCATCATGGTGGACAAAGTGACGTCGTATTTAGAGTCAAACCTGCTACTGAGGAGTTCCCAGCACGGCTTCCGAAGGCAACGGTCATGCCTGACGAACCTTGTGGAATTCTTCCACTTCGTTTTCAGTGAGCACGATCGGGACAAGGCGGTGGATGTGGTCTACCTAGACTTTCAGAAAGCCTTTGATAAGGTACCACACCGCCGCCTTCTCCGGAAAGTGCGAGCGCTTGGCATAGACGGAAAGGTAGCCGGCTGGATCGAGAACTGGCTAAGTGGCAGACGGCAACGGGTGGTGGTAAATTGACAGTCTTCTGAGTGGGTGCCCGTTACTAGCGGGGTGCCTCAAGGTTCTGTCCTGGGACCACTACTATTCATCATCTACGTCAACGACATGGACGGTGACATGGTTGAAGATTTCCAAATTTGCCGACGATACCAAGCTTGGTATGAACGTTGCAAAGGATGGAAATACTGCCCGCCTGCAGGAAGATCTTGGGAAGATTGGGGAGTGGTCGGACACGTGGCAAATGCCTTTTAACGTGGGAAAATGCAAAGTGATGCATATCGGCCACAGAAACCCCCAATCTCAGTATATCCTTAAGGGCACTGCTCTTGAATCGAGTGACACTGAGAAGGACTTGGGTGTAACAATCACTAGTGACCTCAAGTTCTCGAAACAGTGCATTGAGGCGGAGAAAAAGGCCCAAAGGATGCTAGGCTATATTAAGCGCCAGTTTGGTTATCGGAACCAGGAGATTGTACTGTGCCTGTACAACTCACTTGTCCGACCGCACCTGGAGTATGCCGTACACTTTTGGAGTCCTTCATTGCGAAAGGACATCGCGAGATTGGAACGCGTACAAGCCAGGGCAACCAAGCTGATTCCCTCTATCCGACATAAAAGTTATGAGGATAGACTAAGGGAGTTAGATCTGTTCTCACTGGAAACCCGTAGACTGCGTGGTCAGCTCATCGAAGTCTTCAAAATACTTCGAGGGTTCGACAATGTTGACTACCGGGATATTTTCACACTGAGTGAGAACAGAACGCGCAATCACGGCTTCAAACTTGAACTGAAGCGTTACAACCGCAATCTGTGTGGAAACTTTTTTACCTACAGTATCTGCGGTAAGTGGAACGCACTTCCAGTGGAAGTTGTCAACAGTGAATCTGTTGACCAGTTCAAGTCAAGACTAGACAAAGTCTTGAAAAGTGGCCGTTTATGGACGCAAAACAATTGAGCAGCCATGTGCCCGCTCAATTGCTAGTCCAAAGGTACCCTCTTTGAATGGACCGTAAGGTCTCCTAGGGTACTTACTTTCCTTGTTACTCCTTGTTACTCTCTCTCTCTCTCTCTCTCTCTCTCTCTCTCTCTCTCTCTCTCTCTCTCTCTCTCTCTCTCTCTCTCTCTCTCTCTCTCTCTCTCTCTCTCTCTCTCTCTCTCTCTCTCTCTCTCTCTCTCTCTCTCTCTCTCTCTCAGTCAGATGCAGAAAATGCTAACCTTCTCAATGACTACTTCTCCTCAGTGTTTACTAAAGAGTGTGGTCCCATCCCCCAGCCCACGGATTCCTACTCAGGGGAAAAGCTGGAGGCAATGGACTTCACCGAAGGAGAAATAAAGAAAAAGATCGCTGACCTAAAGACGAATAAGTCCCCTGGACCGGACGGGTTTCTACCCAAGGTGTTGAAGGAAGTGTGCGATGAAGTATCACGACATCTGTGCGCTATCTTTAACATGTCAATCCGGACCGGATGCGTTTCTAGAGACTGGCGTGAGGCGGAGGTGACTCCGATCTTCAAGAAAGGATCCTCCAGCCATCCGTCAAACTACCGACCTATCAGTCTGACTTCGATAGTCGGTAAACTCATGGAAAGCATGATGGTGGAGAAAATAACGTCGTATTTAGAGTCAAACCTGCTACTGAGGAGTTCCCAGCACGGCTTCCGAAGGCAACGGTCATGCCTGACGAACCTTGTGGAATTCTTCCACTTCGTGTTCAGTGAGCACGATCGGGACAAGGCGGTGGATGTGGTTTACTTAGACTTTCAGAAAGCCTTTGATAAGGTACCACACCGCCGCCTTCTCCGGAAAGTGCGAGCGCTGGGCATAGACGGAAAAGTAGCCGGCTGGATCGAAAACTGGCTAAGTGGCAGACGGCAACGGGTGGTGGTGAATGGACAGGCTTCTGAGTGGGTGCCCGTTACTAGCGGAGTGCCTCAAGGTTCTGTCCTGGGACCACTACTATTCATCATCTACGTCAACGACATGGACGGTGACATGGTTGCGAAGATTTCCAAATTTGCCGACGATACCAAGCTTGGTATGAACGTTGCAAAGGATGGAAATACTGCCCGCCTGCAGGAAGACCTTGGGAAGATTGGGGAGTGGTCGGACACGTGGCAAATGCCGTTCAACGTGAACAAGTGCAAAGTAATGCATATCGGCCACAGAAATCCCCAATCTCATTATATCCTTAAGGGCACTGCTCTCGAATCGAGTGACACTGAGAAGGACTTGGGTGTTACTGTCACTAGCGACCTCAAGTTCTCGAAACAGTGCATTGAGGCAGAGAAGAAAGCCCAAAGGATGTTAGGCTACATAAAGCGCCAGTTTGGATACCGTAACAGGGAGATAGTACTTTGTCTGTACAACTCCCTAGTTCGGCCGCACCTGGAGTATGCCGTACAATTTTGGAGTCCTTCGTTTCGAAAGGACATCGCAAGGTTGGAACGCGTACAAGCCAGGGCAACCAAACTGATTCCCTCTATCCGACATAAAAGTTATGAGGATAGACTAAGGGAATTAGATCTGTTCTCGTTGGAAACCCGTAGACTGCGTGGTCAGCTCATCGAAGTTTTCAAAATACTTCGAGGGTTCGACAATGTTGACTACCGGGATATTTTCACACTGAGTGAGAACAGAACGCGCAATCACGGCTTCAAACTTGAACTGAAGCGTTTCAACCGCAATCTGTGTGGAAACTTTTTCACCTACAGTATCTGCGGTAAGTGGAACGCACTTCCAGTGGAAGTTGTCAACAGTGAATCTGTTGACCAGTTCAAGTCAAGACTAGACAAAGTCTTGAAAAGTGACCGTTTAGGGACTCAAAACAATTGAGCAGCCATGTGCCCGCTCGATTGCTAGTCCCAAGGTACCCTCTTTGAATTGACCGTAAGGTCTCCTAGGGTACCTTCTTTCCTTGTAACTCCTTGTAACTCTCTCTCTCTCTCTCTCTCTCTCTCTCTCTCTCTCTCTCTGGAAGTAAATCCGCAACTAGTAATTGATAAATTAAAGAAAATGAACTCGTACAAGACTCCTGGTCCTGATAAATTTTACCCTAGAATCTTAAAACATGTCCATAATGAGTTAGCAGAGTCACTTGCTCTCATTTTTAACAAATCTCTCGAGCATGGGGTCGTCCCTGATGATTGGAGGAAAGCTAACGTCACACCTATCTTTAAGAAGGGATGTAAAAACCAGGCCAGTAATTACAGACCCATTAGCTTAACCTCAATAGTTGGAAAGTTGCTCGAAACGATCATTAGAGACAAGCTAGTAGAGTTCCTCGAAAACAATAACCTTATACGTGATAGCCAGCATGGTTTTAGGTCTAAGAGATCGTGCTTAACAAACCTAATTGACTTTTACCATAACCTTTTCAACCTATATAACGATACTAAATCATTAGATATAATTTACCTAGATTTCAAAAAGGCATTTGACAAAATTCCACATCAGAAACTCATGAACAAAGTGCGTACGCTAGGAATTAACGGTAATATATACGGATGGATTAGTAGCTGGTTAAAAAACAGGAAGCACAGAGTGATAATAAATGGCGTGGAATCGGACTGGGTATCTGTTACCAGCGGTGTTCCCCAGAGATCAGTCCTGGGGCCTATTTTATTTACTATATACATCAATTACATAGACGTTGGAATAAATAATATCATATCTAAATTTACAGATGACACGAAAATAGGTAACTCAGTACTATGCGAAGATGACAGGGCTAACCTGCAGGCTGATATAAATAAAATTACCGAATGGTCTGAGAAATGGCAAATGCCATTTAATATCGACAAATGCCAAATCCTTCAGTGCGGAACAAAAAACAAAAAATACACCTATACAATGCAAGGCGGCTTAATAAACACAACCCCGCAGGTTAAAGATTTAGGAGTAATAATTACAGAAAACTTAAAAACATCAAACCAATGCGCAGCTGCTGCAAACAAAGCTAACACAGCACTAGGATTTATAAAAAGAAACTTTACTTATAAAAGCGAGGAGATAATTATGCCACTATATAAAAGTATTGTCAGGCCCCATCTCGAATACGCTGTACAGTTCTGGGCCCCTTACTTAATAAAAGACATAGATAAATTAGAAGCTGTACAACACAGAGCGACAAAACTTATCCCGTCAGTACGTAACAAACCTTACCACGAGAGGCTAAAAAAACTCAATCTATTTTCCGTCAGAAAACGAAGACTAAGGGGGCAGCTTATAGAGTGCTTCAAAATACTTAAAGGATTTAACAACGTTAATGCCAATAACTTGTTCACACTGACAGGGGAGTGTCCCACCCGTGGACATGATTCAAAACTTCAGGGTAAAAGAGCCACTATGGATGTAATAAAAAACTTCTTCACTTACTCGATTATTAATGATTGGAATAATTTGCCAAACGCAGTAGTGGACAGCAGAACTATAGATTCATTTAAAATGAGATTAGACAAACACTTAACAAATATTGGAATTGTTTAGCATAAGCTACAAAATAAAATAATATTACAAAAATATAACTCTTTCAGGTTTATGTAAGTGGTTTTCATATTCATTTCATTTAATTACTATTCAATGCAAATTTCCTTCAGGTACTGTCTTCTTACACCTGCAAGGTACTTTTCCCAAATTATTTCATGTACGGCTTTTGCCGGAGGGAGTGGAGGGTGGGGAGAGCCTAAAACTTTTCTATCCTTTACTTCTACTATTCTATGTGTAAGTGGCAGTAGATTTAAGGCCAGATCACCTTAGTCTGGGCCGTAAGGCCCGTGTGATCTGTGTATCTATGTAACTCTATGTAACTCTCTCTCTCTCTCTCTCTCAACGAGCCAAAAAGAAGAAAAGAAAGAAGAAAGAAGAGAAAGTAGAAATAGAAGAAGAGAAAGTAGAAAGAGAAGAAGAGAAAGTAGAAAGAGAAGAAGAGAAAGTAAAAGGAGAAGAAGAGAAAGTAGAAAGAGAAGGAAAGAAACTGGAAACAGAAGAAGAGAAAGTAGAAGCAGAAGAAGAGAAACGGGAAACAAACGAAGAGATAGCAAAGGAAGTCAAGAAGAAGAATAAGAGGAAGAATAAGAAGAAGAAGAAAAAAAAATTCGAGATACAAGAGGAAAGCGGCAAGTCGCCTCCGAAAGGAAAGACTAAGTCGCCCGCAGTCAAATGTGCAAGAGTCACCCTTATTGGTGATTCTCAAGCACGGGGTCTGAAGCCCCTGCTAGCGGCCCGCCTTCGCACAAGCGTTAAGGTGAGCTGCATCCCAGGTTGTGGGAATATGCAGGTAAGAGCTGAGGCCGAGAAGTCTCAGATTTCAGAGACTTCAGTCGTTGCCCTTATGGTAAGTGGCAACGACCTCTACCTCAGAGGAGGTAGGGTAGGCCCTACAGGTGAAATTATGAGGACAGCTATGGGCGCTGTCGACGACTGTGGACTGAAAACCCGCAGACGCGTCGTGGTGGGGATGCTCCCGAGGTGGGGTCCAAGCCGGACTGCCCGCTTGAGGAACATGTCGCTAAACAGGCGCCTTGCAGACCTCTGTACGGCTGAGGGTGTCTTTTTTGTGGACCCGTACGCCGTGTTCTATGGTAGAAAAGACCTCTACCAAAGGGACAGGGTGCACCTCTCTTTTAAGGGCAAGGCGTTCCTAGCCAACCTCATCCAGGATGTCGTGGAGCGCACCCAAAGGAGTGTCCGGCCCATTGGGAAGGCGGACGTACGCCAGTACGCCCGAGTCACTCCCCAAACAACCTTCTCGGAGGTTGTTAAAAATGGTGCCACCACGACAAACAAGAAGCCGGGAAACGGAAGAGTATAGGGGGTCCTACATTAGGGGACTCCCTGAAGGTTCTTCTGCTCAATGCGAGGTCAATCAGGAACAAGTTTCCTGAGCTCCGTGGCCTCGTAGCGACGGAAGAACCCGAAATGGTAGCCATAACAGAATCGTGGATAAAAACCTCAAACCGAGACTTTGAAGGCGAATTCACGGTTCCTGGCTACCAACTCTTCCACAAAGATAGGCCAGACAGAGAGGGTGGCGGTGTAATGTTGTATGTCAAGGATACAATCAAATCTACGAACTCCAACGTTATATCCGACCACGAGCTCCTAGGCGTTGACCTAGAGATCGGTCCAGCCAAATACAGGACCCTGCTGCTTTACAGACCCCCTTCCCAACCTGTTGAGAAGGACAGGGAACTGTACCAGCTGCTGGGTGAGCTGGTTTAAGGCAGAGTGTGCATCGTTATGGGCGATTTCAACAGCCAAGTTGACTGGGAAACCAGAGCAGCCTGTGGCGAGAGCGCGCTACTCCTGGAGTTCGCCAACAACGAGTTCCTCACTCAATGGGTCAGAAAACCGACGAGAGGAGACAATATCCTCGACTTGGTCTTCACCTCTGAGGATGATATCGTTGAGGATATCTCTGTAGGCGAAGAGCTCGGTGGCAGTGATCACCAGCTAGTTAGATTTAGCGTCAAGATCCCGAAGGTAAGGTCTGTTGCCAGTCAATTAAAGAAACTTGACTTGAGAAGAGCAGACTTTGCAAGCCTTCGAGCTGGACTGACTGACGTGAGGCTAGAAGTGTGCGATGCCGTTGAAGACTCGTGGAATAGTTTCAAAACCACATTCATGAGTCTTCAATCGCGTTTCATCCCTCTGAAATGCCCCCGTCTGTCTTCTGTTCAACCTAAGTGGTTTAATCGAGAAATCGGCCAACTGCTTAGGGAGAAGAGAAATGTGTACCGGCAATCGAAGATCTCGGGTGACTTTGACGAATACCGGAGGCTAGCCAGGAGAGTGAAGTCCAGCATAAGGGCGGCTAAGCGGTCTGAGGAACTCCGAGTGGCGAGACTCTGTAAAGAGAATCCCAAGGAGTTTTTTGGATATGTGAACAGCCGTAAACCAATCCGTCGAACGATTGGCCCTTTGAGAAATGAGGAGGGGACATTAAAGCATTCAGATTGCCAAAATGCTAACCTCCTCAACAACTACTTCTCTTCAGTGTTTACTGAAGAGTGTGGTCCCATTCCCCAGCCGACGGATTCCTACTCGGGGGAAAAGCTGGAGGCAATGGACTTCACCGAAGGAGAAATAAAGAAAAAGATCGCTGACCTAAAGACGAATAAGTCCCCTGGACCGGACGGGTTTCTACCTAAAGTGTTGAAGGAAGTGTGCGATGAAGTATCACGACATCTGTGCGCTATCTTTAACATGTCAATCCCGACCGGATGCGTTCCTAGAGACTGGCGTGAGGCGGAGGTGACTCCTATCTTCAAGAAAGGAGACCGTAACCAACCGTCGAACTACCGACCTATTAGTCTCACTTCGATAGTCGGTAAACTCATGGAAAGCATCATGGTGGACAAAGTGACGTCGTATTTAGAGTCAAACCTGCTACTGAGGAGTTCCCAGCACGGCTTCTGAAGGCAACGGTCATGCCTGACGAACCTTGTGGAATTCTTCCACTTCGTTTTCAGTGAGCACGATCGGGACAAGGCGGTGGATGTGGTCTACCTAGACTTTCAGAAAGCCTTTGATAAGGTACCACACCGCCGCCTTCTCCGGAAAGTGCGAGCGCTTGGCATAGACGGAAAGGTAGCCGGCTGGATCGAGAACTGGCTAAGTGGCAGACGGCAACGGGTGGTGGTGAATGGACAGGCTTCTGAGTGGGTGCCCGTTACTAGCGGAGTGCCTCAAGGTTCTGTCCTGGGACCACTACTATTCATCATCTACGTCAACGACATGGACGGTGACATGGTTGCGAAGATTTCCAAATTTGCCGACGATACCAAGCTTGGTATGAACGTTGCAAAGGATGGAAATACTGCCCGCCTGCAGGAAGATCTTGGGAAGATTGGGGAGTGGTCGGACACGTGGCAAATGCCTTTTAACGTGGGCAAATGCAAAGTGATGCATATCGGCCACAGAAACCCCCAATCTCAGTATATTCTTAAGGGCACTGCTATTGAATCCACCGACACTGAGAAGGACTTGGGTGTAACAATCACTAGTGACCTCAAGTTCTCGAAACAGTGCATTGAGGCGGAGAAAAAGGCCCAAAGGATGCTAGGCTATATTAAGCGCCAGTTTGGTTATCGGAACCAGGAGATTGTACTGTGCCTGTACAACTCACTTGTCCGACCGCACCTGGAGTATGCCGTACAATTTTGGAGTCCTTCATTGCGAAAGGACATCGCGAGATTGGAACGCGTACAAGCCAGGGCAACCAAGCTGATTCCCTCTATCCGACATAAAAGTTATGAGGATAGACTAAGGGAGTTAGATCTGTTCTCACTGGAAACCCGTAGACTGCGTGGTCAGCTCATCGAAGTCTTCAAAATACTTCGAGGGTTCGACAATGTTGACTACCGGGATATTTTCACACTGAGTGAGAACAGAACGCGCAATCACGGCTTCAAACTTGAACTGAAGCGTTACAACCGCAATATGTGTGGAAACTTTTTCACCTACAGTATCTGCGGTAAGTGGAACGCACTTCCAGTGGAAGTTGTCAACAGTGAATCTGTTGACCAGTTCAAGTCAAGACTAGACAAGGTCTTGAAAAGTGGCCGTTTAGGGACGCAAAACAATTGAGCAGCCTTGTGCCCGCTCGATTGCAAGTCCAATTGTACCCTCTTTGAATGGACCGTAAGGTCTCCTAGGGTACCTTTTTTCCTTGTTGTTACTCCTTGTTGTTACTCTCTCTCTCTCTCTCTCTCTCTCTCTCTCTCTAGATATATATATATATATATATATATATATATATATATATATATATATATATATATATATATATATATATAATCCATGTCTTCGGCACTCCCCCCTACAAGGAGAGCTAACGCTTCGCTGCGCTTGATACCAGCACTTCGTGGTGTTGATCTCCCGCCTCTTTATCCTTTGAAACCACTTTTTTCAACCCTCTTTGATAAGAGTTTTAATAATTTGTTTAAACACACAAACTGATCTTCCTAAAAAGAAAGAAAATACATAAATACAGAAAAATTTGTACATAGTTTAAAAAAGTTTACATATGTAATTCCTGAAAATAACTATTATTGTAAAGTATTTAAATAGACAATTTTTGAATTATTGTCTTTCAAATCGCTCTTTTCATCCCCCTTACATTAGGTTTTTAATTATTTGTTTGAACACCCTCTTTGTAAATAGTAAAAAAATATATAAATACCCTATGTAAAGGGTAGGCCCTCGTATTCCCATGCTTTCTCCTTTTCATCATTGTTTACGGTGCTTATCGCATTTGTGACCCGCTTCGAGGCTACCATTTTAGGCCTAAACTTCTGTAACTTAAATGCCCAATTTGCGTAGAGGAATTGATTCATTCTCCCCCCCCCCCCACATTGTAGCCCACTTCCCCCTTCGGACAGAAGGATATAAATGGGGCCATGAGGCCTTGTAAACTTCGTTGCAACTATGCCGTTCTACTTAAAAAAAGCCATAATTGAAAACTCTGGGGAAAGGAGGTCTGAGGCTTACCCCGCTGCGGAACCCAGAGGAAGAAGCAACCTGGTTTGGGATTCAGTTTCAAACGTGGGAAGGCATAACAACCCCCCGTAAGGGGCGCGGCGATTTGCCATCCTGGCCGCCGTGCTGACGGGATCCAGCGCTCCGTCCAGGCCAAGCTTAGCCTCTCTTCCTTCCTTCAAAATACTTGTTTCCTCTCTTTTCACACAACCTCTCCCATAACTTTCTCTGGTCAGCCTCTAATTTCACAGGGTATAAGCTGACCTTTCTTTCAGCCAACTGTCCCGCATCGGGGCTGAGGGGGTGGGGGAAAATATTCCCTAACCCCTGAGCTCCGGTCTGGGGTGGCTGGTTTTTAACAACCTGCTTCATCCCCACCCATACCTTCCTCACATCCCTTTTCCTCTCCTCTTCACAATCTATTATTTTTTACGTCGTGTCCAAGGTGGAGCCGCCATGCCGATGGACTGCCACGCCACCAGGCGGGAGGGGTGGTCTTAAATGGCGGCGCCTGGCGCCTGGCTCTGCCGGGTTTGTAAGCACCTCTCGCAGTGCGGCCTACTGCGAGAGGTGATGCGCGATTGCGTCCCGTGTCAAAAAGAGGGTCACCATGCCCAAGATGAGTTTAAAAAAAAACCCCGACCCCCAACTTCCCCTATAACATCGACGGAGCCGCCCTTGGGCAGCTCCAGCAAATAAATGGAGGTCCCCCACCCGTGTGCTTGCTCAGGGGACGCTCCGGATATCTCTAACCGGAGAGGAGGCTTACTCCTCTCCTTCGCTTACGGGTGTAGGGGACTCCCCCTCACCCCCTTCTCTGGAGGTGCTTTCGGGCGCCTCCTTTTTACCAGCGGCAGTCCCCTCTGTTCTATCGAAGGGCCCCGTAAGGGGCGCGGCGATTTGCCATCCTGGCCGCCGTGCTGACGGGACTCAGCACTCCGTCCGGCCCCAGCTTAGCCTCTCTTCCTTCCTTCAAAACACTTGTTTTCTCTGTTTTCACACAACCTCTCCCACAACTTTCCCCCGTAAGGGGCGCGGCGATTTGCCATCCTGGCCGCCGTGCTGACGGGATCCAGCGCTCCGTCCGGCCCCAGCTTAGCCTCTCTTCCTTCCTTCAGATAGCCCGATTTCTCCCCTACCTCGTCGCTTTTCATACAACCTCTCTCAAAACTTTCTCTGGTCAGCCTCTAATTTCACAGGGTAGAATGCTGACCTTCTTCTCAAGCCAACCACCCCGGATGGGGGCTTAAGGGGGAGGGGACATTGTTCCCTAACCCCTCAACTCCGGTTGGGGATGGGTTTTTTTTAACAACCTGCTTCATCCCCACCCATACCTTCCTCACATCCCTTTTCCTCTCCTCTTCACATTCTATCTGTTTTACGCCGTGTCTAAGGTGGAGCCGCCATGCCGAAGGACTGCCAGGCCACCAGGCGGGAGGGGTGGTCCCAAATGGCAGCGCCTGGCTCTGCCGGGCCTGTCAGCACCTCTTGCAGTGCGGGCTACTGCAAGAGGTGGTGAGCGATTGCGTCCCGTAAAACAAAGAGGGTCACCATGCCCAATGATGAAAAAAAAAACCATCTCCCCTTAATTCCCCCTAAAACAACGGAGCCGCCCTCGTGCAGCTCCACAGAAAAGATGGAGGTCCCCCCCCCCCCCTGTGCTTGCGCAGGGGACCCTCCATACCTCTTTAACCGGAGAGGAGGCTTACTTCTCTCCTACGCCTACGGGTGTAGGGGACTCCCCTTCACCCCCTTCTCTGGAGGTGCTTTCGGGCACCTCCCTATCTCCAGCGGCAGTCCCTCCTTTGCTTTCTAAGGAGACTGCCAAGAAAGCCAGCAGGCAGCCCATTGCCGACCGCCCCTCGTACAAGCGGCTCGGTAGGGCAAACCCCCTTAGGAGGGAGAGGGAAGCCAGGCCCCTTCGGTCGCTTCCCTCAAAAGACCTGCTGGCAAAAATATTAAACCTTGCTGGGGTCAAGGCCTGTGCCTCCCCCCTAAAGACTTAGGACGCTGCCAAGGGGACCTGCGATGTCCTGGGAGGGGATGGCCAACTGGAGGCCCCTCCTGTGATAGACATGGTCCTTGAGGAATACCAGCCTTAGAAGGTAGGGCCCTCCATGGGGGGGAATCCGGGCTTGGCGCCAAGCACCGAACCCGAATCCGCCCCTATGCAAGGTCCTCGTCAAACGGCTGTGGATTCTCAGGCAGGACAAGGAGGGGAGGGATCTCCTCCGGATGAATCCCCTGCGCCCACCGGGACCTTCTCCATTTCAGAGAAGGACATGGCTGAGGCCGGTCCATCTGGCCTGGGGGCTTCTACCGGCGGGGGTGAGAAGCGGGTTCATTCCCCGCCCTCCTCTCCTAAAAAGAAGAAAAAGACAAGAAAGACGAAAAAGACTCGGGGCTCCTCTCCATCCGCGGGGGCTGCGGGGACGGATGGGTCTGCTGCCACTTTGGTAGGCGACCAAGCCAAGATCGGCAAATCCGGCCCCTCTACCCCCTCGTGTGCGGAGCTCCTGACCAAGACTAAGACGAAGAATGCACAGGGCGGAGCCTCGATGACATCGGGGCCCCTCATTCAGAGGTTACCTGGCGTTTTCGAGCCCGCTGGCTTCAAACGCTTCCTCGTTATTCGCTCCACTGATGGCACCATGTTGTCCAAGGGCAACATGATTCATCAGAGGAGAGGATTAGCTAGTGCAATTGGTAGAGAGCCGAAGGTAACCCGTTTCTCGGAAGGGAGCCTTCTGGCAAATGCGGCGAATCCCGCCGAGGCGGCCAAGATAAGTGCTCTTCGGACACTTCATGGCACCCCGGTGAGTGTGACGCCGCACTCTACCATGAAGTTGGAAAAGGAGTAGTTTATGCGAGGGAACTCGTTGACTACTCCATAGAAGACATCACCCTAGAGCTGGCCGACCATGGGGCGGTCAAGGTCGAACGTGTGATGAGAAAACAGGGAGGGGCCTCGAGACCCACCCCTACACTCTTCGTCACGTTCAACTGTGACAAGCTCCCTGAGTCGGTGCGTGCCGGTTAGGGCCGCTACCGCGTGAAGGCATTCGTGCCACTGCCGCGGCGGTGCTATTACTGTCACCGCTTCGGCCACACGAATCGATCATGTAGACGTGCAAAATCGAGGTCACCCGAAGTGTGTGTAAATTGCTCCAAGGTCGCACACGATAAGTCCAAATCGTGTGTGGCCAAGTGTTTCAATTGCGGAGAGCCGCACCCTGCTTCTTCGAAGCAATGTGGTGCATATCTCCTTAAGAAAGAAATCCTGGCCGTTCAGGCCCAGGATCGACTCTCATTCCGCGAGGCTAAGGACTTGGTCCTGGCGCGCCCGGCTCTGCCTGGGACGTCATATGCCTCAATAGTTAGAAAAGCACCCTCTGCTCCTGGCCCATCCAGGCCAACGAGCACGGTTGTTTCCGCGCCCATTCGGAGCCCTTCTGCGGGCTCTACTACACCCGGGCGCTCCCCTGGTAGAGCTGGCGGCAAAAAGGGTTCACACCCAGCCCCGGCTAATACCAGGGCTCCCCCCTCTTCCCCCAGCGTGACCGTTTCCCGTAAGGCGAAACGGCCACGCGCCTCCACAGAGTCGTTAGACTCACAGGAGGCAACACCCCTGAAGATGGTCGCTAGGCCATCTTCCGGGGTTCCTAAAGCTGTTCCCCGAAAGGAAGACAGCAACAAAGGAGCTTCGGCCCCTTCGCCCACGCCCCGAGGTGGAGCGAGTGGCTCGGAGACGGTGGTTCCTCGAAAAGAGGGCCCCCCGCCTCCCAAGCCGCAACGCCCGCCTAAGGTTTCGAGGCGGAGGGAGGAAAAGACTCGCATGGCGAGCCCAACCTCCCCCAATAAGTCCTCGAAGGCGACAGCGCCTTCAGCGCTTTGTCCGGCCAACAGCGCCCGGGGTTCTGCCCCCGGGAAGCGTACGGCCATTCCCGTGAGGTTCTTCAATTCGAGGAGGGCCCCCGCGTCTCCTCCGAGCTAGGCCTGGAGGGCATATTCCTTCAATGGAATTGCCGTGGACTCCGGGCCAACTGGAAGGAGCTGCGGAGGCTCGTCTCGTCCCGTTCCCCGTTAGCTATCTTTTTGCAGGAGACCATGCTAGGCGCGTGCCCGCTGCCTGCCCTCCCGGGGTATAAGGGTCTTGCGACCCCACCACCGCGGGATGGCCGGGCTGGGGGATGCGCGGTTTACACCCGGCATGATGTCTCCGTTCTTCCTTTCTCTTTAGATACCTCCTTTCAGGCAGTGGCTGTGCAGCTGCACCTGGATAGGAGGTATACTATCATTTCTGCGTACATTCCACCGTCAGCTGACTTCGACGCGGGGGACTTCCGCCGCGTCGTGGCACGGTTGCCGAGGCCCTATCTCTTGCTTGGAGATCTGAACGGCAGGCATCCTCTCTGGGGAGATTACTCCATAAATCCCAGGGGACAAGTCCTTGCCGATCTGATCGAAGAGCTTGAGATGGGTGTCCTAAACGTGGATGAGTTTACGCATCACTGTCCGAGAACCGCTTCATTTTCTTGCCTTGACCTATCTTTGTGCTCTTCGGATGCACAGCCTGATTTTGATTGGGGGGTGGTCGATGACCTCCATGGTAGTGATCACTTTCCCATTCAAATATCATTTTCAGGGCAACTGCCGCCTGAGAGACCACCTCGGTTGTGCTTGGCGCGGGCGCGGTGGCCTGCATTTCAGGAAATGACTGAATTCTCTATTCTCAGTCGAGGAGTTTAGGTCGGTAGATGAGGCCGTTGAGTTCTTCTCCGGCAACCTCATCGCCGTAGGCCTGATTACTATTCCTAGGACGTCTGGCCGTTTTGCACGCCGACCACTCCCATGGTGGTCGGCCGAGTGTGAGACGGCCCTCAAACAGAAGCGTTATGCCTACATGCGCTATAAGCGCCGCCCGAACGATTTCACTGTCGCTGAATTTCGTCGGGCTAGGGCTAGGTTCCGGTATATTTCGAAGCACGCCCGCCGCTCTTCTTGGCGGGCATACGTGTCTTCACTTAACGGAAAGACCCCTTTAGCTGAGGTGTGGAAGCGAGTCAAAAGGATTCGGGGCAAGTTCTCGCAGGACCCCCCTCCCGTTCTCCAGGAGAATGGGACCGCAATCTCGGACCCCGCGTCCGTGGCGGAATCCTTAGCGACCGCTTTTTCCGCATTCTCTAGCCGTGATGCTGCTCCGCCAGCATTCAATGCACGTCGTGATGTCGCGGAAGGCCGCCGGCTGGACTTTACCTCCAGAGGCGGAGAACCCTTCAACGACAAGTTTACTGTGAGTGAGTTGCGTTCCGCTCTCGCTTCGTGCGCGGACACCGCCCATGTTCCGGACGATGTCCCGTACGCCATGCTTCGACACCTGGGTGAGCGAGGCATGGCCTTTCTGTTAGATTTGTTCAACAGGATCTGGGTGGAAGGTCTTCTCCCAGAATCCTGGCGAATCGCTACTGTGCTCGCCTTTCGCAAGCCGGGGAGAGATCACTCTACTCCGACCGGTTTCCGCCCAATCTCTCTAACCTCTTGCGTGTGCAAGTTGATGGAGAAATTGGTAAATGTTAGATTAGCCTATTTCCTGGACAGCGGAGGCCATCTGTCTTCTGCACAGTGCGGCTTCCGTAAGTTCCACTCCACGTCGGATGCTCTGCTCCGACTGGAAAGTGCCGTCTGCGAGGCTTTCCTTCGTAGACAGCACTACGCCACGGTGTTTTTTGATCTGGAGAAGGCCTATGATACCGCATGGCGATACGGTATCATGGAGACTCTCCACACGATGGGGGCGAGGGGACGCCTCCCAATTTTTATATCTGAATTTTTGCGAGATCGTCGATTCCGCGTACGGGTGGGGGGAGCCCTCTCCGGCCCAAAGGAGCAGAAAGAGGGTGTCCCGCAGGAAAGTGTCCTCAGTGTCACACTCTTTGCCCTGAGCATCAACGGCATCACCTCGGTGCTGCCGGAAGATGTTCTCGCTACGCTCTACGTGGACGACCTTTCGATCTCTTTTGGCGCGGCCCAGATGCCAACTCTGGAGCGCCGACTCCAACAGGCATTGAACCACGTCTCTCGCTATGCCGAAGCGCACAGGTTTCGCTTTTCTTTGGCCAAGACTAAGGTGGTGCACTTCTGCCGCCATCCACGGCTTCACCCCGACCCAGATTTGTTTCTTAATGGGGTGCGCCTGGATGTGGTTGAGTCGCACCGTTTCCTTGGTCTTATATTCGACCGACGCCTCACCTGGGAGGCTCACATTCGCAGCCTTAGGGTCTCTTGTACCCGCGCCATGGACATTCTCCGTCCCGTGACGTTCAGCGCTTGGGGCGCTGATAGGGCTACCACCCTACTTTTTTATCGATCCTTTGTTCGTTCCAAGCTCGACTACGGATGCGAGTTTTATGCATCCGCAGCCGAGCGTTTATTGCGGAAGGTGGATTCGATCCACCACACCGGCCTTCGCCTTGCGACCGGTGCCTTCCGCACTTCCCCCATTGAGAGCCTGTTGGTCGATGCTGGGGAGATGCCACTCGCTCTGCGCCGCGTGCAGTGCATCACTCGCCTGTACGCGCGAGCCCGGCGCCTCCCTCAGTCGCCAACAGCTCTCACTGCATCCGCAGCTGATCTCGATGGTGCCTATGCCGCCGAGAGACGCCAGTCATACCCTAAGCCCTTTGGGTTTAGGGCCAGGAAACTTCTTCGAGAGGTAGATATAGCTCTCGAGCCGGTGGCGCCCCTGGTTCTGCCCAGGACGCCAGCCTGGAGGGTACCACATTTGGCTATTTGTCGCAACGCCTCTGCTCCCAAAGCTTGTACTGCACCGGGAGTATTGCGTTCGACCTTTTTGGAGCACACATCGTGTCACGCTGGTACCGTGCCAGTGTATACGGATGGCTCCAAGTCCCAAGAGGGGGGCGGCTTCCACGCCGTATCCCCTCTGTTTGAAGTCAGTGGGGCTCTACCAGGCGCTGCGTCTGTCTTCACGGCTGAGCTGGTGGCAATACACCACTCGGTACGGGAGATTACGCGACGTGCCCGGTTCGGAGACCGGATTGTGATTTATAGCGACTCACAAAGCGCCCTGAGTGCTCTCGGGGCATTGGAATCTCCGCATCCCCTGGTTCGCGAAATCCGTGACGCCACGGTTTTGGCGAGCCGGGCAGATGTCGAGATTATCTTCTGCTGGGTTCCTGGACATGTAGGAATTGCGGGGAATGAGCGCGCCGATGACGGCGCCAAATAGTCCGCGAGGACTCTGCGACCGGACCAGCGTTTCGCTCTTCCTCACACTGACTACATGGCAGGAATACGGGCAGCTCTTCGGACTGCTTGGCAAAGAAGATGGGAGACGGTCGAGGGGAACTTAAAGTTGCGTGCCATTGCGCCGCGACTGTTCCCATGCACCTATCCCCCAATGCCGCGGCGGCTTCAGGTTGCTTTCTGTCGTCTTCGAATCGGACACACTCGTGTGACGCATAGTTACTTGGTGGAGCGCTCGCATGTGCCCTTTTGCAACGACCGCGTCGTCCCCCAGACTGTTCGGCATATTCTTGTCGAATGTTCCAGTCTGGGTGATCTTCGCGCACGATACCTGTCTCGGTACCGGGATGGGCGGGGTCGCTACCGCCTGTCCCTTGTACTCGGGACGAGTGCGTGCACCATGACTGGTGGACTTATTGACTTTTGGGGGGAGGCCGGCCTTCCCCCCTTTATTTAAGGTTCCTTTTTTTTTTGTTATTGTTTTGTTTTAGGTTGCACTGTCCTGCACCGGGGTGAGGGGGACCTCCCCCCGCTGCCGGAGATTACTTCGATTGTTAAGTTTTTCCAATTTATATTGATTGTTAAGTTTTCATATTTAAACTTTAAAGTAACCTAATTCTAGGCTGTCGTGTTTTTCGGCGACTTATGCCCAAGTGGGTAGTTGCCAGATGGGCTCTATAAAAAAAAAAAAAAAAATGGAGATCTGAACGGCAGGCATCCTCTCTGGGGAGATTACTCCATAAATCCCAGGGGACAAGTCTTTGCCGATCTGATCGAAGAGCTTGAGATGGGTGTCCTAAACGTGGATGAGTTTACGCATCACTGTCCGAGAACCACTTCATTTTCTTGCCTTGACCTATCTTTGTGCTCTTCGGATGCACAGCCTGATTTTGATTGGGGGGTGGTCGATGACCTCCATGGTAGTGATCACTTTCCCATTCAAATATCATTTTCAGGGCAACTGCCGCCTGAGAGACCACCTCGGTGGTGCTTGACGCGGGTGCGGTGGCCTGCATTTCAGGAAATGACTGAATTCTCTATCTCAGTCGAGGAGTTTAGGTCGGTAGATGAGGCCGTTGAGTTCTTCTCCGGCAACCTCATCGCCGTGGGCCTGACTACTATTCCTAGGACGTCTGGCCGCTTTGCACGCCGACCACTCCCATGGTGGTCGGCCGAGTGTGAGATGGCCCTCAAACAGAAGCGTTATGCCTACATGCGCTATAAGCGCCGCCCGAACGATTTCACTGTCGCTGAATTTTGTCGGGCTAGGGCTAGGTTCCGGTATATTTCGAAGCACGCCCGCCACTCAGCTTGGCGGGCATACGTGTCTTCACTTAACGGGAAGACCCCTTTAGCTGAGGTGTGGAAGCGAGTCAAAAGGATGCGGGGCAAGTTCTCGCAGGACCCCCCTCCCGTTCTCCAGGAGAATGGGACCGCAATCTCGGACCCCGCGTCCGTGGCGGAATCGTAAGCGACCGCTTTCTCCGCATTCTCTAGCCGTGATGCTGCTCCGCCAGCATTTAATGCACGTCGTGATGTCGCGGAAGGTCGCCGGCTGGACTTTACCTCCAGAGGCGGAGAACCCTTCAACGACAAGTTTACTGTGAGTGAGTTGCGTTCCGCTTTCGCTTCGTGCGTGGACACCGCCCATGGTCCGGACGATGTCCTGTACGCCATGCTTCGACACCTGGGTAAGCGAGGCATGGCCTTTCTGTTAGATCTGTTCAACAGGATCTGGGTGGAAGGTCTTCTCCCAGACTCCTGGCGAATCGCCACTGTGCTCGCCTTTCGCAAGCCGGGGAGAGATGACTCTACTCCGACCGGTTTCCGCCATATCTCTCTAACCTCTTGCGTGTGCAAGTTAATGGAGAAATTGGTAAATGTTAGATTAGCCTATTTTCTGGACAGCGGAGGCCATCTGTCTTCTGCACAGTGCGGCTTCCGTAAGTTTCACTCCACGTCGGATGCTCTGCTCCGACTGGAAAACGCCGTCTGCGAGGCTTTCCTTCGTAGACAGCACTACGCCACGGTGTTTTTTGATCTGAAGAAGGCCTATGATACCGCATGGCGATACGGTATCATGGAGACTCTCCACACGATGGGGGCGAGGGGAAGCCTTCCAATGTTTATATCTGAATTTTTGCGAGATCGTCGATTCCGCGTAAGGGTGGGGGGAGCCCTCTCTGCCCCAAAGGAGCACGAAGAGGGTGTCCCGCAGGGAAGTGTCCTCAGTTACACACTCTTTGCCCTGAGCATCCTCGGCATCACCTCGGTTCTGCCAGAAGATGTTCTCGCTACGCTCTACATGGACGACTTTTCGAACTCTTTTGGCGCGGCCCAGATGCCAACTCTGGAGCGTCGACACCAACAGGCATTGAACCACGTCTCTCGCTATGCCGAAGCGCACAGGTTTCGGTTTTCTTTTGGCCAAGACTAAGGTGGTGCACTTCTGCCGCCATCCACGGCTTTACCCTGACCCAGATTTGTTTCTTCTTTGGGTGCGCCTGGATGTGGTTGAGTCGCACCGTTTCCTTGTTCTTATATTCGACCGACGCCTCACCTGGGAGGCTCAAATTCGCAGCCTTAGGGTCTCTTGTACCCGCGCCATGGACATTCTCCGTCCCGTGACGTTCAGCGCTTGGGGCGCTGATAGGGCTACCACCCTACTTTTTTATCGATCCTTTGTTCGTTCCAAGCTCGACTACGGATGCGAGTTTTATGCATCCGCAGCCGAGCGTTTATTGCGGAAGGTGGATTCGATCCACCACACCGGCCTTCGCCTTGCGACCGGTGCCTTCCGCACTTCCCCCATTGAGAGCCTGTTGGTCGATGCTGGGGAGATGCCACTCGCTCTGCGCCACGTGCAGTGCATCACTCGCCTGTACGCGCGAGCCCGGCGCCTCCCTCAGTCGCCAACAGCTCTCACTGCATCCGCAGCTGATCTCGATGGTGCCTATGCCGCCGAGAGACGCCAGTCATACCCTAAGCCCTTTGGGTTTAGGGCCAGGAAACTTCTTCGAGAGGTAGATATAGCTCTCGGGCCGGTGGCGCCCTTGGTTCTGCCCAGGACGCCAGCATGGAGGGTACCACATTTGGCTATTTGTCGCAACGCCTCTGCTCCCAAAGCTTGTACTGCACCGGGAGTATTGCGTTCGACCTTTTTGGAGCACACATCGTGTCACGCTGGTACCGTGCCAGTGTATACGGATGGCTCCAAGTCCCGAGAGGGGGGCGGCTTCCACGCCGTATCCCCTCTGTTTGAAGTCAGTGGGGCTCTACCAGGCGCTGCGTCTGTCTTCACGGCCGAGCTGGTGGCAATACACCACTCGGTACGGGAGATTACGCGACGTGCCCGGTTCGGAGACCGGATTGTGATTTATAGCGACTCACAAAGCGCCCTGAGTGCTCTCGGGGCATTGGAATCTCCGCATCCCCTGGTTCGCGAAATCCGTGAAGCCACGGTTTTGGCGAGCCGGGCAGATGTCGAGATTATCTTCTGCTGGGTTCCTGGACATGTAGGAATTGCGGGGAATGAGCGCGCCGATGACGGCGCCAAATAGTCCGCGAGGACTCTGCGACCGGACCAGCGTTTCGCTCTTCCTCACACTGACTACATGGCAGGAATACGGGCAGCTCTTCGGACTGCTTGGCAAAGAAGATGGGAGACGGTCGAGGGGAACTTAAAGTTGCGTGCCATTGCGCCGCGACTGTTCCCATGGACCTATCCCCCAATGCCGCGGCGGCTTCAGGTTGCTTTCTGTCGTCTTCGAATCGGACACACTCGTGTGACGCATCGTTACTTGGTGGAGCGCTCGCATGTGCCCTATTGCAACGACCGCGTCGTCCCCCAGACTGTTCGGCATATTCTTGTCGAATGTTCCAGTCTGGGTGATCTTCGCGCACGATACCTGTCTCGGTACCGGGATGGGCGGGGTCGCTACCGCCTGTCCCTTGTACTCGGGACGAGTGCGTGCACCATGACTGGTGGACTTATTGACTTTTTGGGGGAGGCCGGCCTTCCCCCCTTTATTTAAGGTTCCTTTTTTTTTTGTTATTGTTTTGTTTTAGGTTGCACTGTCCTGCACCGGGGTGAGGGGGACCTCCCCCCGCTGCCGGAGATTACTTCGATTGTTAAGTTTTTCCAATTTATATTGATTGTTAAGTTTTCATATTTAAACTTTAAAGTAACCTAATTCTAGGCTGTCGTGTTTTTCGGCGACTTATGCCCAAGTGGGTAGTTGCCAGATGGGCTCTATAAAAAAAAAAAAAAAAAAATGGAGATCTGAACGGCAGGCATCCTCTCTGGGGAGATTACTCCATAAATCCCAGGGGACAAGTCTTTGCCGATCTGATCGAAGAGCTTGAGATGGGTGTCCTAAACGTGGATGAGTTTACGCATCACTGTCCGAGAACCACTTCATTTTCTTGCCTTGACCTATCTTTGTGCTCTTCGGATGCACAGCCTGATTTTGATTGGGGGGTGGTCGATGACCTCCATGGTAGTGATCACTTTCCCATTCAAATATCATTTTCAGGGCAACTGCCGCCTGAGAGACCACCTCGGTGGTGCTTGGCGCGGGTGCGGTGGCCTGCATTTCAGGAAATGACTGAATTCTCTATCTCAGTCGAGGAGTTTAGGTCGGTAGATGAGGCCGTTGAGTTCTTCTCCGGCAACCTCATCGCCGTGGGCCTGACTACTATTCCTAGGACGTCTGGCCGTTTTGCACGCCGACCACTCCCATGGTGGTCGGCCGAGTGTGAGATGGCCCTCAAACAGAAGCGTTATGCCTACATGCGCTATAAGCGCCGCCCGAACGATTTCACTGTCGCTGAATTTCGTCGGGCTAGGGCTAGGTTCCGGTATATTTCGAAGCACGCCCGCCACTCAGCTTGGCGGGCATACGTGTCTTCACTTAACGGGAAGACCCCTTTAGCTGAGGTGTGGAAGCGAGTCAAAAGGATGCGGGGCAAGTTCTCGCAGGACCCCCCTCCCGTTCTCCAGGAGAATGGGACCGCAATCTCGGACCCCGCGTCCGTGGCGGAATCGTAAGCGACCGCTTTCTCCGCATTCTCTAGCCGTGATGCTGCTCCGCCAGCATTTAATGCACGTCGTGATGTCGCGGAAGGTCGCCGGCTGGACTTTACCTCCAGAGGCGGAGAACCCTTCAACGACAAGTTTACTGTGAGTGAGTTGCGTTCCGCTTTCGCTTCGTGCGTGGACACCGCCCATGGTCCGGACGATGTCCTGTACGCCATGCTTCGACACCTGGGTAAGCGAGGCATAGCCTTTCTGTTAGATCTGTTCAACAGGATCTGGGTGGAAGGTCTTCTCCCAGACTCCTGGCGAATCGCCACTGTGCTCGCCTTTCGCAAGCCGGGGAGAGATGACTCTACTCCGACCGGTTTCCGCCCAATCTCTCTAACCTCTTGCGTGTGCAAGTTAATGGAGAAATTGGTAAATGTTAGATTAGCCTATTTTCTGGACAGCGGAGGCCATCTGTCTTCTGCACAGTGCGGCTTCCGTAAGTTTCACTCCACGTCGGATGCTCTGCTCCGACTGGAAAACGCCGTCTGCGAGGCTTTCCTTCGTAGACAGCACTACGCCACGGTGTTTTTTGATCTGAAGAAGGCCTATGATACCGCATGGCGATACGGTATCATGGAGACTCTCCACACGATGGGGGCGAGGGGAAGCCTTCCAATGTTTATATCTGAATTTTTGCGAGATCGTCGATTCCGCGTAAGGGTGGGGGGAGCCCTCTCTGCCCCAAAGGAGCACGAAGAGGGTGTCCCGCGGGGAAGTGTCCTCAGTTACACACTCTTTGCCCTGAGCATCCTCGGCATCACCTCGGTTCTGCCAGAAGATGTTCTCGCTACGCTATACATGGACGACTTTTCGATCTCTTTTGGCGCGGCCCAGATGCCAACTCTGGAGCGTCGACTCCAACAGGCATTGAACCGCGTCTCTCGCTATGCCGAAGCGCACAGGTATCGGTTTTCTTTGGCCAAGACTAAGGTGGTGCACTTCTGCCGCCATCCACGGCTTCACCCCGACCCAGATTTGTTTCTTAATGGGGTGCGCCTAGATGTGGTTGAGTCGCACCGTTTCCTTGGTCTTGTATTCGACCGACGCCTCACCTAGGAGGCTTATATTCGCAGCCTTAGGGTCTCTTGTACCCGCGCCATGGACATTCACCGTTCCGTGACGCTCAGCGCTTGGGGCGCTGATAGGGCTACCGCCTTACTTTTTTATCGATCCTTTGTTCGCTCGAAGCTCGACTACGGTTGCGAGTTTTATGCATCCGCAGCCGAGCGTTTATTGCGGAAGGTGGATTCAATCCACCACACCGGCCTTCGCCTTGCGACCGGTGCCTTCCGCACTTCCCCCATTGAGAGCCTGTTGGTCGATGCTGGGGAGATGCCACTCGCTCTGCGCCGCGTGCAGTGCATCACTCGCCTGTACGCGCGAGCACGGCGCCTCCCTCAGTCGCCAACAGCTCTCACTGCATCCGCAGCTGATCTCGATGGTGCCTATGCCGCCGAGAGACGCCAGTCATACCCTAAGCCCTTTGGGTTTAGGGCCAGGAAACTCCTTCGAGAGGTAGATATAGCTCTCGGGCCGGTGGCGCCCCTGGTTCTGCCCAGGACGCCAGCCTGGAGGGTACCACATTTGGCTATTTGTCGCCACGCCTCTGCTCCCAAAGCTTGTACTGCGCCGGGAGTATTGCGTTCGACCTTTTTGGAGCACACATCGTGTCACGCTGGTACCGTGCCAGTGTATACGGATGGCTCCAAGTCCCAAGAGGGGGTCGGCTTCCACGCCGTATCCCCTCTGTTTGAAGTCAGCGGGGCTCTACCAGGCGCTGCGTCTGTCTTCACGGCCGAGCTGGTGGCAATACACCACTCGGTACGGGAGATTACGCGACGTGCCCGGGTGGAGACCGGATTGTGATCTATAGCGACTCACAAAGCGCCCTGAGTGCTCTCGGGGCATTGGAATCTCCGCATCCCCTGGTTCGCGATATCCGTGACGCCACGGTTTTGGCGAGCCGGGCAGATGTCGAGATTATCTTCTGCTGGGTTCCTGGACATGTAGGAATTGCGGGGAATGAGCGCGCCGATGAGGGCGCCAAAGAGTCCGCGAGGACTCTGCGACCGGACCAGCGTTTCGCTCTTCCTCACACCGACTACATGGCAGGAATACGGGCAGCTCTTCGGACTGCTTGGCAAAGAAGATGGAAGACGGTCGAGGGGAACTTTAAGTTGCGTGCCATTGCGCCGCGACTGTTCCCATGGACCTATCCCCCAATGCCGCGGCGGCTTCAGGTTGCTTTCTGTCGTCTCCGAATCGGACACACTCGTGTGACGCATCGCTATCTGATGGAGCGCTCGCCTGCGCCCTATTGCAACGACTGCGTCGTCCCCCAGACTGTTCGGCACATTCTTGTCGAATGTCCCAGTCTGTTGATCTTCGCGCACGATACCTGTCCCAGTACCGGGATGGGCGGGGTCGCTACCGCCTGTCCCTTGTGCTCGGGACAGATTCGTGCACACTGACTTGTGGACTTGTTGACTTCTTGGGGGAGGCCGGCCTTCTCCCTATTATTTAAGCAAGGTTTGTTTGTTTTGTTTTTGTTGTTGTTTTTTGTTGTTTTTTTGCATTTTTTGTTTTTTGTTTGTTTGTTTTTTCTTTAGTTGCACGCTCCTGCGCCGGGGGGACCTCTCCCCGACGCACCAGCTTGCTTCCTTTTCCCCTTTTGGGGTGTTGTTGTTGTTTTTTTCTCTCTTTAATTTCATTTTAAAGTAGCCTAGAACTAGGCCAGTTTTAATACGGCGACTAATGCCCAAGTAGGCAGTCGCCAGATGAGCTCTTAAAAAAAAAAATAAAAAAAAAAATTGCCCCCCGTAAGGGGCGCGGCGATTTGCCATCCTGGCCGCCGTGCTGACGGGATCCAGCGCTCCGTCCGGCCACAGCTTAGCCTCTCTTCCTTCCTTCAGATAGCCCGATTTCTCCCCTACCTCGTCGCTTTTCATACAACCTCTCCCACAACTTTCTCTGGTCAGCCTCTAATTTCACAGGGTAGAATGCTGACCTTCTTCTCAAGCCAACCACCCCGGATGGGGGCTGAGGGGGGAGGGGACATTGTTCCCTAACCCCTCAGCTCCGGTTCGAGATGGGTGTTTTTTAACAACCTGCTTCATCCACACCCATACCTTCCTCACATCCCTTTTCCTCTCCTCTTCACATTCTATCTGTTTTACGCCGTGACTAAGGTGGAGCCGCCATGCCGAAGGACTGCCAGGCCACCTGGTGGGAGGGGTGGTCCCAAATGGCGGCGCCTGGCTCTGCCGGGCCTGTAAGCACCTCTTGCAGTGCGGGCTACTGCAAGAGGTGGTGAGCGATTGCGTCCCGTAAAACAAAGAGGGTCACCATGCCCAATGATGAAAAAAAAAACATCTCCCCTTAATTCCCCCTAAAACAACGGAGCCGCCCTCGTGCAGCTCCACAGAAAAGAAGGAGGTCCCCCCCCCCTGTGCTTGCGCAGGGGACCCTCCATACCTCTTTAACCGTAGAGGAAGCTTACTCCTCTCCTACGCCTACGGGTGCAGGGGACTCCCCCTCACCCCCTTCTCTGGAGGTGCTTTCGGGCACTTCCCTATCTCCAGTGGCAGTCCCTCCTTTGCTTTCTAAAGGGAGTGCCAGGAAAGCGAGCAGGCAGCCCATTGCCGACCGCCCCTCGTACAAGCGGCTCGGTAGGGCAAACCCCCTTAGGGGAGAGAGGGAAGCCAGGCCCCTTCGGTCGCTTCCCTCAAAAGACCTGCTGGCAAAAATATTAAACCTTGCCGGGGTCAAGGCCTGTGCCTCCCCACTAAAGACTTATGACGCTGCCAAGGGGACCTGCGATGTCCTGGGAGGGGATGGCCAACTGGAGGCCCCTCCTGAGATAGACATGGTCCTTGCGGAAAACCAGCCTCAGAAGGTAAGGCCTTCCATGGGGGGGAATCCGGGCTCGGCGCCAAGCACCGAACCCGAATCCGCCCCTATGCAAGGTCCTCATCAAACGGCTGTAGATTCTCAGGCAGTACAAGGAGGGGAGGGATCTCCTCCGGATGATGCCCCTGCGACCACCAGGACCTTCTCCATTTCGGAGAAGGACCTGGCTGAGGCCGGTCCATCTGGCCTGGGGGCTTCTACCGGCGGGGGTGAGAAGCGGGTTCATTCCCAGCCCTCCTCTCCAAAAAAGAAAAGGACCAAAAAGACGAAGAAGACTCGGGGCTTTCTGTCGTCTCCGAATCGGACACACTCGTGTGACGCATCGCTATATGATGGAGCGCTCGCCTGCGCCCTATTGCAACGACTGCGTCGTCCCCCAGACTGTTCGGCACATTCTTGTCGAATGTTCCAGTCTGGGTGATCTTCGCGCACGATACCTGTCCCAGTACCGGGATGGGCGGGGTCGCTACCGCCTGTCCCTTGTGCTTGGGACAGATTCGTGCACACTGACTTGTGGACTTGTTGACTTCTTGGGGGAGGCCGGCCTTCTCCCTATTATTTAAGCAAGGTTTGTTTTGTTTTTTTGGGGTTTTTTTTTTTTTTTTGCATTTGTTTATTTTTTGTTGTTTTTTTTGGGGTTTTTAGTTGCACGCTTCTGCGCCGGGGGGACCTCTCCCCGACGCACCAGCTTGCTTCCTTTCCCCCTTTTGGGGTGTTGTCTTTTTTTTTTTCTCTCTTTAATTTCATTTTAAAGTAGCCTAGAACTAGGCCAGTTTTAATACGGCGACTAATCCCCAAGTAGGCAGTCGCCAGATGAGCTCTTAAAAAAAAAAAAAAAAAAATCTCCTCTGTTTGAAGTCAGCGGGGCTCTACCAGGCACTGCGTCTGTCTTCACGGCCGAGCTGGTGGCAATACACCACTCGGTACGGGAGATTACGCGACGTGCCTGGTTCGGAGACCGGATCGTGATCTATAGCGACTCACAGAGCGCCCTGAGTGCTCTCGGGTTATTGGAATCTCCGCATCCCCTGGTTCGCGAAATCCGTGACGCCACGGTTTTGGCGAGCCGGGCAGATGTCGAGATTATCTTCTGCTGGGTTCCTGGAAGATTAGGAATTGCGGAGAATGAGCGCGCCGATGAGGGCGCCAAAGAGTCCGCGAGGACTCTGCGACCGGACAAGCGTTTCGCTCTTCCTTACACTGACTACATGGCAGGAATACGGGCAGCTCTTCGGACTGCTTGGCAAAGAAGATAGGAGACGGTCGATAGGAACTTAAAGTTGCGTGCCATTGAGCCGCGACTGTTCCCATCGACCTATCCCCCAATGCCTCGGCGGCTTCAGGTTGCTTTCTGTGGTCTCCGAATCGGCCACACTCGTGTGACGCATCGCTATTTGATGGAGCGCTCGTCTGCGCCCTATTGCAACGACTGCGTCGTCCCCCAGACTGTTCGGCACATTCTTGTCGAATGTCCCAGTCTGGGTCATCTTCACGCACGACACCTGTCCCAGTACCGGGATGGGCGTGGTCGCTACCGCCTGTCCCTTGTACTCGAGACGACTGCGTGTACTTGACTGGTGGACTTATTGACTTTTTAAGGGAGGCCGGCCTTCTTCCTCTTATTTAACCCGGTTTAATTGTTGTCATCAGCTGACTTCGACGCGGGCGACTTCTGCCGGGTCGTGGCACGGTTGTCAAGGCCCTTTCTCTTGCTTGTAAATCGAGAAGGCAGCATCCTCTCTCGGGGGATTACTCAAAAAAAACGGGGGAAAACTGCTTGCCGATCTGATCTAAGAGCTTGAGATAGGTGTCCTGAATGTAGATAAGTTTACGCCTCACTCCCCGAGAACCGCTGTATTTTCTTGCCTTGATATATCTTTGTGCTCTTCGGATACACAGCCTGATTTTTATTAGGGGCTGGTCGATGAAATCCATGGTAGTGATCACTTTTCAATTCAAATATCATTTTCAGGGCAATTGCCGCGTGTAAGTTCACATCCGTGGTGCTTGGCCTGGGCGTGATGGCCTTCATTTTAGGAAATGACTGAATTCTCTATCTCAGTCTAGGAGTTTATGTGGGTAGATGACGCCGTTGAATTCTTCTCCGGTCACCTTTTTGCCGCGGCCCTGACTACTATTCCCATTTTTGTTTTTTTTGTTTTTTGAGAGCTCATCTGGCGACGGCCTACTTGGGCATTAGTCGCCGTATTAAAACTGGCCTAGTTCTAGGCTACTTTAAAATAAAATTAAAGAGAGAAAAAAAAAACAACACCCCAAAAGGGGGAAAGGAAGCAAGCTGGTGCGTCGGGGAGAGGTCCCCCCAACGCAGGAGCGTGCAACTAAAGGAAAAAAAAACAAACAAAAAACAAAACAAAACAAAAAAACAAACAAACTTTGCTTATATAATAGGGAGAAGGCCGGCCTCCCCCAAGAAGTCAACGAGTCCACAAGTCAATGTGCACGAATCTGTCCCGAGCACAAGGGACAGGCGGTAGCGACCCCGCCCATCCCGGTACTGGGACATGTATCGTGCGCGAAAATCACCCTGACTGGCACATTCGACAGGAATGTGCCGAACAGTCTGGGGGACGACGCAGTCGTTGCAATAGGGCGCAGGAAAGCGCTCCATCAGATAGCGATGCGTCACACGAGTATGTCCGAATCGGAGACGACAGAAAGCAACCTGAAGCCGCCGCGGCATCGGGGGATAGATCCATGGGAACAATCGCGGCGCAATGGCACGCAACTTTAAGTTCTCTTCGACCGTCTCCCATCTTCTTTGCCAAGCAGTCCGAAGAGCTGCCCGTATTCCTGCCAAGTAGTCGGTGTGAGGAAGAGCGAAACTCTGGCCCGGTCGCAGAGTCCTCGCGGACTCTTTGGCGCCCTCATCGGCGCGCTCATTCCCCGCAATTCCTACATGTCCAGGAACCCAGCAGAAGATAATTTTGAAATCTGCCCGGCTCGCCAAAACCGTGGCGTCACGGATATCGCGAACCAGGGGATGCGGAGATTCCAATGCCCAAAGAGCATTCAGGGCGCTTTGTGAATCGCTATAGATCACAATCCGGTCTCCGAACCAGGCACGTCGCGTAATCTCCCGTACCGAGTGGTGTATTGCCACCAGCTCGGCCTTGAAGACAGACGCAGCGCCTGGTAGAGCCCCGCTGACTTCAAACAGAGGGGATATGGCGTGGAAGCCGACCCCCTCTTGGGACTTCGAGCCATCCGTATACACTGGCACGGTTCCAGCGTTACACGATGTGTGCTCCAAAAAGGTCGAACGCAATACTCCCGGCGCAGTACAAGCTTTGGGAGCAGAGGCGTGGCGACAAATAGCCAAATGTGGTACCCTCCAGGGTAGCGTCCTGGGCAGAACCAGGGGAGCCACCGGCCCGAGAGCTATATCTACCTCTCGAAGGAGTTTCCTGGCCCTAAACCCAAAGGGCTTAGGGTATGACTGGCCTCTCTCGGCGGCATAGGCACCATCGAGATCAGCTGCGGATGCAGTAAGAGCTGTTGGCGACTGAGGGAGGCGCCGGGCTCGCGCGTACAGGCGAGTGATGCACTGCACGCAGCGCAGACCGAGTGGCATCTCCCCAGCATCGACCAACAGGCTCTCAATGGGGGAAGTGCGAAAGGCACCGGTCGCAAGGCGTAGGCTGGTGTGGTGGATCAAATCCACCTTCCGCAATAAACGCTTGGCTGCGGATGCATAAAACTCGCATCCGTAGTCGAGCTTCGAGCGAACAAAGTATCGATAAAAAAGTAAGGCGGTAGCCCTATCAGCGCCCCAAGCGCTGAACGTCACGGAACGGAGAATGTCCATGGCGCGGGTACAAGAGACCCTAAGGCTGCGAATATGTGCCTCCCAGGTGAGGCGTCGGTCGAATACAAGAACAAGGAAACGGTGCGACTCAACCACATCCAGGCGCACCCAAAGAAGAAACAAATCTGGGTCAGGGTAAAGCCGTGGATGGCGGCAGAAGTGCACCACCTTAGTCTTGGCCAAAAGAAAACCGAAACCTGTGCGCTTCGGCATAGCGAGGGACGTGGTTCAATGCCTGTTGGAGTCGACGCTCCAAAGTTAGAATCTGGGCCACGCCAAAACAGATCGAAAGGTCGTCCACGTAGAGCGTAACTAGAAACATCTCCCGGCAGCACCGAGGTGATGCTGTTGATGCTCAGGGCAAATAGTGTGACACTGAGGACACTTCCCTGCGGGACACCCTCTTCCTACTCCTTTGGGCCGGAGAGGGCTCCCCCCACCCGTACGCGGAATCGTGGATCTCGCAAAAATTCAGATATAAACATTGGGAGGCGTCCCCTCGCCTTCATCGTGTGGAGAGTCTCCATAATACCGTATCGCCATGCGGTATCATAGGCCTTCTCCAGATCAAAAAACACCGTGGCGTAGTGCTGTCTACGAAGGAAAGCCTCGCTGACGGCATTTTCCACTCGTAGCAGAGCATCCGACGTGGACTGGAACTTACTAGAGCTGCACTGTGCAAAAGACAGATGGCCTCCGCTGTCCAGGAAATAGGCTAATCTAACATTTACCAATTTCTCCATCAACTTGCACACGCAAGAGGTTAGAGATATTGGGCGGAAACCGGTCGGAGTAGAGTGATCTCACCCCGGCTTGCGAAAGGCGAGCACAGTAGCGATTCGCCAGGAGTCTAGGAGGAGACCTTTCCCCAGATCCTGTTGAACAGATCTAACAGAAAGGCTATGCCTCGCTCACCCAGATGTCGAAGCATGGCGTACGGGACATCGTCCGGACCATGGGCGGTGTCCGCGCACGAAGCAAGAGCGGAACGCCACTCACTCACAGTAAACTTGTCGTTGAAGGGCTCTCCGCCTCTGGAGGTAAAGTCCAGCTGGCGGCCTTCCGCGACATGACGACGTGCATTGAATGCTGGCGGAGCAGCATCATGGCTAGAGAATGCGGAAAAAGCGGACGCTAAGGATTCCGCCACGGACGCGGGGTCCGAGATTGCGGTCCCATTCTCCAGGAGAACGGGAGGGGGGTCCTGCGAGAACTTGCCACGAATCCTTTTGACTCGCTTTCACACCTGCTAAAGGGGTCTTCCCGTTAAGTGAAGACACGTATGCCCGCCAAGAAGAGTGGCGGGCGTGCTTCGAAATATACCGGAACCTTGCCCTAGCCCGACGAAATTCAGCGACAGTGAAATCGTTCAGGCGGCGCTTATAGCGCATGTAGGCATAACGCTTCTGTTTGAAGGCCGCCTAACACTCGGCCGACCATCATGGGAGTGGTCGGCGTGCAAAACGGCCAGACGTCCTAGGAATAGTAGTCAGGCCCACGGCGATGAGGTTGCCGGAGAAGAACTCAACGGCCTCATCTACCGACCTAAACTCCTCGACTGAGATAGAGAATTCAGTCATTTCCTGAAATGCAGGCCACCGCGCCCGCGCCAAGCACCACCGAGGTGGTCTCTCAGGCGGCAGTTGCCCTGAAAATGATATTTGAATGGGAAAGTGATCACTACCATGGAGGTCATCGACCACCCCCCAATCAAAATCAGGCTGTGCATCCGAAAAGCACAAAGATAGGTCAAGGCAAGAAAATGAAGCGGTTCTCGGACAGTGATGCGTAAACTCATCCACGTTTAGGACACCCATCTCAAGCTCTTCGATCAGATCGGCAAGGACTTGTCCCCTGGGATTTATGGAGTAATCTCCCCAGAAAGGATGCCTGCCGTTCAGATCTCCAAGCGAGGGATAGGGCCTCGGCAACCGTGCCACGACGCGGCGGAAGTCCCCCGCGTCGAAGTCAGCTGACGGTGGAATGTACGCAGAAATGATAGTATACCTCCTTTCTTGGTGCAGCTGCACAGCCACTGCCTGAAAGGAGGTATCTAAAGAGATAGGAAGAACGGAGACATCATGCCGGGTGTTAACCGCGCATCCCCCAGCCACGCCGTCCCGCGGTGGTGGGGTCGCAAGACCCTTATACCCCAGAAGGGCAGGCAGGGGGCACGCGCCTAGCATGGTCTCCTGCAAAAAAATAGCTAACGGGGAACGGGACGAGGCGAGCCTCCGCAGCTCCTCCCAGTTGGCCCGGAGTCCACGGCAATTTCATTGAAGGAATATGCCCTCCAGGCGAAGCTCGGAGGAGACGCGGGGGTCCTCCTCGAATTGAAGACCCCGTAAGAGGCGCGGCGATTTGCCATCTTGGCCGCCGTGCTGACGGGACTCAGCACCCCGTCCGGCCCCAGCTTAGCCTCTCTTCCTTCCTTCAAAACACTTGTTTCCTCTCTTTTCACACAACCTCTCCCAGAACTTTCTTTGGTCAGCCTCTAATTTCACAGGGTAGATGCTGACCTTCCTTTCAGCCAACCGTCCCCCGTAAGGGGCGCGACGATTTGCCATTCTGGCCGCCGTGCTGACGGGACTCAGCACCCCGTCCGGCCCCAGCCTAGCCTCTCTTCCTTCCTTCAAAACACTTGTTTCCTCTCTTTTCACAGAACCTCTCCCACAACTTTCTCTGGTCAGCCTCTAATTTCACCGGGTAGATGCTGACCTTCCTTTCAGCCAACCGTCCCGCATCGGGGCTGAGGGGGTGGGGGACAATGTTCCTTAACCCCTGAGCTCCGGTCTGGGGTGGCTGGTTTTTAACTACCTGCTTCATCCCCACCCATACCTTCCTCACATCCCTTTTCCTCTCGTCTTCAAAATCTATCATTTATACGCCGTGTCCAAGGTGGAGCCGCCATGCCGATGGACTGCCAGGCCACCAGGCGGGAGGGGTGGTCCCAAATGGCGGCGCCTGGCTCTGCTGGGCCTGTAAGCACCTCTCGCAGTGCGGGCTACTACGAGAGTTGTGCGCTATTGCATCCCGTATTAAATGAAGGGTCACCATGCCCAATGATGAAAATCACACCAAAAAAACCCAACCCCCAACTTCCCCAAGAACAACGGAGCCGCCCTCGGGCAGCTCCAGCAAAAAAATGGAGGTCCCCCCCCTGTGCTTGCACAGGGGACCCTCCATATTTCTCTAACCGGAGAGGAGGCTTACTCCTCTCCTTCGCCTACGGGTGCAGGGGACTCCCCCTCACCCCCTTCTCTGGAGGTGCTTTCAGGCACCTCCCTTTTCCCAGCGGCAGTCCCCTCTTTTCTTTCCAAGGGGACTGCCAAGAAAGCCAGCAGGCAGCCCTTAGCCAGCCGCTCCCCATCAAAGCGGCTCGGTAGGGCAAACCCCCTTAGGGGGGAGAGGCAAGCCAGGCCCCTTCGGTCGCTTCACTCAAAAGACCTGCTGGCAAAAATATTAAACCTTGCCGGGGTCAAGGCCTGTGCCTCCCCAAACAAGACTGGCGACACTGCCAAGGGGACCTGCAATGTCCTGGGAGGGGATGGCCAACTGGAGGCCCCTCCCGTGATAGACATGGTCCTTGAGGAGACCCAGCCTCAGACGGTAGGGCCTTCCATGGGGGGGAATTCGGGCTCGGCACCAAGCACCGAACTCGAGTCCGCCCCTATGCAAGGTCCTCCTCAAATGGATGAGGGCTTCGAGGCAGTAGAAGGAGGGGAGGGATCTCCTCCGACAGGTGCCCCTACGACAACCAGGACCTTCTCCATTTCGGAGAGGGACCTGGCTGAGGCCGGTCCATCTGGCCTAGGGGCTTCTGCCGGCGGAGGTGAAAAGCGGATTCATTCCCTGCCCTCCTCTCCAAAAAAGAAAAAGACTAAAAAGACTAAAAGGACGAAAAAGACTCGGGGCTCCTCTCCATCCGCGGGGGCTGCGGGGACGGATGGGTCTGCTGCCACTCTGGCAAGCGACCAAGCCAAGATCGGCACATCCGCCCCCTCTGCCCCCCTGGTTGCGGAGCCCCTGACAAAGAAGACTAATACCAAGAGTGCACAGGGCGGAGCCTCGATGACATCGGGGCCCCTGATTCAGAGGTTACGTGGCGTTTTCGAGCCCGCTGGCTTCAAACGCTTCCTCGTTATTCGCTTCACTGATGGCACCATGTTGTCCAAGGGCAACATGATCCATCAGAGAAGAGGATTAGCTAGTGCAATTGGTAGAGAGCCGAAGGTAACCCGTTTCTCAGACGGGAGCCTTCTGGCGAATGCGGCGAATCCCGCCGAGGCGGCCAAGATAAGTGCTCTTCGGACACTTCATGGCACCCCGGTGAGTGTGACGCCGCACTCTACCATGAACTTTGTAAAAGGAGTAGTTTATGCGAGGGAACTCGTTGACTACTCCATAGAAGACATCACCCTAGAGCTGGCCGACCATGGGGCGGTCAAGGTCGAACGTGTGATGAGAAAACAGGGAGGGGCCTCGAGACCCACCCCTACACTCTTCGTCACGTTCGACTGTGACAAGCTCCCTGAGTCGGTGCGTGCCGGTTGGTACCGCTACCGCGTGAAGGCATTCGTGCCACTGCCGCGGCGGTGCTATTACTGTCACCGCTTCGGCCACACGAATCGATCATGTAGACGTGCAAAATCGGGGTCACCCGAAGTGTGTGTAAATTGCTCCAAGGTCGCACACGATAAGTCCAAATCGTGTGTGGCCAAGTGTGTCAATTGCGGAGAGCCGCACCCTGCTTCTTCGAAGCAATGTGGTGCATATCTCCTTGAGAAAGAAATCCTGGCCGTTCAGGCCCAGGATCGACTCTCATTCCCTGAGGCTAAGGACTTGGTCCTGGCGCGCCCGGCTCTGCCTGGGACGTCATATGCCTCAATAGTTAGAAAAGCACCCTCTGCTCCTGGCCCATCCAGGCCAACGAGCACGGTTGTTTCCGCACACATTCGGAGCCCTTCTGCGGGCTCTACCTCACCCGGGCGCTCCCCTGGTAGAGCTGGCGGCAAAAAGGGTTCACACCCAGCCCCGGCTAATACCAGGGCTCCCCGCTCTTCCCCCAGCGTGACCGTTTCCCGTAAGGCGAAACGGCCACCCGCCTCCACAGAGTCGTTAGACTCACAGGAGGCAACAGCCCTGAAGATGGTCGCTAGGCCATCTTCCGGGGTTCCTAAAGCTGTTCCCCGAAAGGAGGACAGCAACAAAGGAGCTTCGGCCCCTTCGCCCACGCCCCGAGGTGGAGCGAGTGGCTCGGAGACGGTGGTTCCTCGAAAAGAGGGCCCCCCGCCTCCCAAGCCGCAACGCCTGCCTAAGGTTTCGAGGTGGATTGAGGAAAAGACTCGCATGGCGAGCCCAACCTCCCTCAATAAGTCCTCGAAGGCGACAGCGCCTTCAGCGCTTTGTCCGGCCAACAGCGCCCGGGGCTCAGCCCCCGGGAAGCGTACGGCCATTCCCGTGAGGGTCTTCAATTCGAGGAGGGCCCCCGCGTCTCCTCCGAGCTAGGCCTGGAGGGCATATTCCTTCAATGGAATTGCCGTGGACTCCGGGCCAACTGGGAGGAGCTACGGAAACTCGTCTCGTCCCGTTCCCCGTTAGCTATTTTTTTGCAAGAGACCATGCTAAGCGCGTGCCCGCTGCCTGCCCTCCCGGGGTATAAGGGTCTTGCGACCCCACCACCGCGGGATGGCCGGGCTGGGGGATGCGCGGTTTACACCCGGCATGATGTCTCCGTTCTTCCTTTCTCTTTAGATACCTCCTTTCTGGCAGTGGCTGTGCAGCTGCACCTGGATAGTAGGTATACTATCATTTCTGCGTACATTCCACCGTCAGCTGACTTCGACGCGGGGGACTTCCGCCGCGTCGTGGCACGGTTGCCGAGGCCCTATCTCTTGCTTGGAGAGCTGAACGGCAGGCATCCTCTCTGGGGAGATTACCCTATAAATCCCAGGAGACAAGTCCTTGCCGATCTGATCGAAGAGCTTGAGATGGGTGTCCTAAACGTGGATGAGTTTACGCATCACTGTCCGAGAACCGCTTCATTTTCTTGCCTTGACCTATCTTTGTGCTCTTCGGATGCACAGCCTGATTTTGATTGGGGGGTGGTCGATGACCTCCATGGTAGTGATCACTTTCCCATTCAAATATCATTTTCAGGGCAACTGCCGCCTGAGAGACCACCTCGGTGGTGCTTGGCGCGGGTGCGGTGGCCTGCATTTCAGGAAATGACTGAATTCTCTATCTCAGTCGAGGAGTTTAGGTCGGTAGATGAGGCCGTTGAGTTCTTCTCCAGCAACCTCATCGCCGTAGGCCTGACTACTATTCCTAGGACGTCTGGCCGTTTTGCACGCCGACCACTCCCATGGTGGTCACCTGAGTGTGAGACGGCCCTCAAACAGAAGCGTTATGCCTACATGCGCTATAAGCGCCGCCCAAACGATTTCACTGTCGCTGAATTTCGTCGGGCTAGGGCTAGGTTCCGGTATATTTCGAAGCACGCCCGCCGCTCTTCTTGGCGGGCATACGTGTCTTCACTTAACGGGAAGACCCCTTTAGCTGAGGTGTGGAAGCGAGTCAAAAGGATTCGGGGCAAGTTCTCGCAGGACCCCCCTCCCGTTCTCCAGGAGAATGGGACCGCAATCTCAGACCCCGCGTCCGTGGCGGAATCCTTAGCGACCGCTTTTTCCGCATTCTCTAGCCGTGATGCTGCTCCGCCAGCATTCAATGCACGTCGTGATGTCGCGGAAGGCCGCCGGCTGGACTTTACCTCCAGAGGCGGAGAACCATTCAACGACAAGTTTACTGTGAGTGAGTTGCGTTCCGCTCTCGCTTCGTGCGCGGACACCGCCCATGGTCCGGACGATGTCCCGTACGCCATGCTTCGACACCTGGGTGAGTGAGGCATGGCCTTTCTGTTAGATTTGTTCAACAGGATCTGGGTGGAAGGTCTTCTCCCAGACTCCTGGCGAATCGCTACTGTGCTCGCCTTTCGCATGCCGGGGAGAGATGACTCTACTCCGACCGGTTTCCGCCCAATCTCTCTAACCTCTTGCGTGTGCAAGTTGATGGAGAAATTGGTAAATGTTAGATTAGCCTATTTCCTGGAAAGCGGAGGCCATCTGTCTTCTGCACAGTGCGGCTTCCGTAAGTTCCACTCCACGTCGGATGCTCTGCTCCGACTGGAAAGTGCCGTCTGCGAGGCTTTCCTTCGTAGACAGCACTACGCCACGGTGTTTTTTGATCTGGAGAAGGCCTATGATACCGCATGGCGATACGGTATCATGGAGACTCTCCACACGATGAGGGCGAGGAGACGCCTCTCAATTTTTATATCTGAATTTTTGCGAGATCGTCGATTCCGCGTACGGGTGGGGGGAGCCCTCTCCGGCCCAAAGGAGCAGGAAGAGAGTGTCCCGCAGGGAAGTGTCCTCAGTGTCACACTCTTTGCCCTGAGCATCAATGGCATCACCTCGGTGCTGCCGGAAGATGTTCTCGCTACGCTCTACGTGGACGACCTTTCGATCTCTTTTGGCGCGGCCCAGATGCCAACTCTGGAGCGTCGACTCCAACAGGCATTGAACCGCGTCTCTCGCTATGCCGAAGCGCACAGGTTTCGGTTTTCTTTGGCTAAGACTAAGGTGGTGGACTTCAGCCGCCATCCACGGCTTCACCCCGACCCAGATTTGTTTCTTAATGGGGTGCGCCTGGATGTGGTTGAGGTGCACCGTTTCCTTGGTCTTGTATTCGACCGACGCCTCACCTGGGAGGCTCATATTCGCATCCTTAGGGTCTCTTGTACCCGCGCCATTGACATTCTCCGTTCCGTGACGTTCAGCGCTTGGGGCGCAGACGAGCGTTTATGGCGGAAGGTGGATTCGATCCACCACACCGGCCTTCGCCTTGCGACCGGTGCCTTCCGCACTTCCCCCATTGAGAGCCTGTTGGTCGATGCCACTCGCTCTGCGCCGCGTGCAGTGCATCACTCGCCTGAACGCGCGAGCCCGGCGCCTCCCTCAGTCGCCAACAGCTCTCACTGCATCCGCAGCTGATCTCGATGGTGCCTATGCCGCCGAGAGACGCCAGTCATACCCTAAGCCCTTTGGGTTTAGGGCCAGGAAACTCCTTCGAGAGGTAGATATAGCTCTCGGGCCGGTGGCGCCGCTGGTTCTGCCCAGGACGCCACCCTGGAGGGTACCACATTTGGCTATTTGTCGCCAACCCTCTGCTCCCAAAGCTTGTACTGCGCCGGGAGTATTGCGTTCGACCTATTTGGAGCAGACATCGCGTCACGCTGGTACCGTGCCAGTGTATACGGATGGCTCCAAGTCCCAAGAGGGGGTCGGCTTCCACGCCGTTTCCCCTCTGTTTGAAGTCAGCGGGGCTCTACCAGGCGCTGCGTCTGTCTTCACGGCCGAGCTGGTGGCAATACACCACTCGGTACGGGAGATTACGCGACGTGCCCGGTTCGGAGACCGGATTGTGATCTATAGCGACTCACAAAGTGCCCTGAGTGCTCTCGGGGCATTGGAATCTCCGCATCCCCTGGTTCGCGAAATCCGTGACGCCACGGTTTTGGCGAGCCGGGCAGATGTCGAGATTATCTTCTGCTGGGTTCCTGGACATGTAGGAATTGCGGGGAATGAGCGCGCCGATGAGGGCGCCAAAGATTCCGCGAGGACTCTGCGCCTGGACCAGCGTTTCGCTCTTTCTCACACCGACTACATGGCAGGAATACGGGCAGCTCTTCGGACTGCTTGGCAAAGAAGATGGGAGACGGTCGAAGGGAACTTAAAGTTGCGTGCCATTGCGCCGCGACTGTTCCCATGGACCTATCCCCCAATGCCGCGGCGGCTTCAGGTTGCTTTCTGTCGTCTCCGAATCGGACACACTCGTGTGACGCATCGCTATCTGGTGGAGCGCTCGCCTGCGCCATATTGCAACGACTGCGTCGTCCCCCAGACTGTTCGGCACATTCTTGTCGAATGTCCCAGTCTGGGTGATCTTCGCGCACGACACCTGTCCCGGTACCGGGATGGGCGAGGTCGCTACCGCCTGTCCCTTGTACTCGGGACGAGTGCGTGCACTTTTACTGGTGGACTTGCAGACTTTTGGGGGGAGGCCGGCCTTCTCCCTATTATTTAAGCAAGGTTTGTGTTTTGTTTTGTTTTGTTTTTTGTTTGTTTTTTTCCTTTAGTTGCACGCTCCTGCGACGGGGGGACCTCTCCCCGACGCACCAGCTTGCTTCCTTTCCCCATATTGGGGTGTTTTGTTTTGTTTTTTTTCTTTAATTTTATTTTAAAGTAGCCTAGAACTAGGCCAGTTTTGATACGGCGACTAATGCCCAAGTAGGCAGTCGCCAGATGAGCCCTTAAAAAAAAAAAAAAAAAAATCGAATTGAAGACCCTCACGGGAATGGCCGTACGCTTCCCGGGGGCAGAACCCCGGGCGCTGTTGGCCGGACAAAGCGCTGGAGGCGCTGTCGCCTTCGAGGACTTATTGGGGGAGGTTGGGCTCGACATGCGAGTCTTTTCCTACCTCCGCCTCGAAACCTTAGGCGGGCGCTGCGGCTAGGAGGCAGGGGGCCCTCTTTTAGAGGAACCTCTGTCTCCGAGGCACTCGCTCCACCTCGAGGCGTGGGCGAACGAGCCCAAGCTACTTTGTTGCTGTCCTCCTTTCGGGGAACAGCTTTAGGAACCCCCGAAGATGGCCTAGCGACCATCTTCAGGGGTGTTGCCTCCTGTGAGTCTAACGACTCTGTGGAGGTGCGTGGCCGTTTCGCCTTGCGGGAAACGGTCACGCTGGGAAAAGAGGGGGGAGCCCTGGTTTTAGCCGGGGCTGGGTATGAACCCTTTTTGCCGCCAGCTTTACCAGGGGAGCGCCCGGGTTGGGTAGAGCCCGCAGAAGGGCTCCTAATGAGCGCGGAAACAACCGTGCTTGTTGGCCTGGATGGGCCAGGAGCAGAGGGTGCCTTTCGAACTACTGAGGCATATGACGTCCCAGACAGAGCTAGGCGCGCCATGACCAAGTCCTTAGCCTCGCGGAATGAGAGTCTATCCTGGGCCTCAACGGCCAGGATTTCTTTCTCCAGGAGATATGCACCACATTGCTTCGAAAAAGCAGGGTGCGGCTCTCCGCAATTGACACACTTGGCCACAAACGATTTGGACTTGTCGTGTGCAATCTTAAAGCAATTTACACAGACTTCGGGTGACCCCGACTTTGCACGTCTACATGATCGATTCGTATGGCCGAAGCGGTGACAGTAATAGCACTGCCGCGGCAGTGGCACGAATGCCTTCACGCGGTAGCGGTACCAACCGGCACGCACCGACTCAGGGAGCTTGTCACAGTCGAACGTGACGAAGAGTGTAGGGGTGGGTCTCGAGGACCCTCCCTGTTTTCTCATCACACGTTGGACCTTGACCGCCCCATAGTCGGCCAACTCTAGGGTGATGTCCTTAATGGAGAAGTCAACTACTTTCCTCGCATAAACTACCCCTTTCACAAAGTTTATGGTAGAGGGTGGCGTCACACTCACCGGGGTGACATGATGTGTCCGAAAAGCACTTATCTTGGCCGTCTCAGCGGGATTCGCCTCAGTCGCCAGAAGGCTCCCTTTCGAGAAACGAGTCACCTTCGGCTCTCTACGGATTACACTAGCTAGTTCTCTCCTCTGATGGATCATGTTGCCCTTGGACAACATGCTGCCATCAGTGGAGCGAATAATGAGGAAGTGCTTTAAGCCAGCGGGCTCGAAAACGCCAGGTAACCTCTAAATCAGGGGGCTCCGATGTCATCGAGGCTCCACCTAGTGCACTCTTGATCTTAGTCAGGGGCTCCGCACACGGGGGTGTAGAGGGGCCGGATGTGCCGATCTTGGCTTGGTCACCTACCAAAGTGGCAGCAGACCCATCCTTTCCCTCAGCTACCGCAGATGGAGAGGAGCCCCGAGTCTTTTTCGTCTTTTTAGTCTTCTTTGTCTTTTTCTTTTTTGGAGAGGAGGGCAGGGAATGAACCCGCTCTTTACCTCTGCCGGCAGAAGCCCCTAGGCCAGATGGACTGACCTCAGCCAGGTCTCTCTCCGAAATGGAGAAGGTCATGGTTGTCGTAGAAGCACCTGTCAGAGGAGATCCCTCCCCTCCTTTAACTGCCTCGGAGCCCTCAGCCATTTGAGGAGGACCTTGCATAGCGGCGGATTCGGGTTAGGTGCTTGGCGCCGAGGCCGAATTCCTCCCCATGGAAGGCCCTACCGTCTGAGGCTGGGTCTTCTCAAGGACCATGTTTATCACAGGAGGGGCCTTCAGTTGTCCCTCCCCTCCCAGGACATCGCTGGTCCCTTTTGCAGTGTCGCTAGTCTTGTGTGTGGAGGCACAGGCCTTGACCCCAGCAAGGTTTAAAATTCTTGCCAGCAGGTCTTTTGAGGGAAGCCACCGATGGGGCCTGGCTTCCCTCTCCCCCCTAAGGGGGTTTGCCCTACCGAGTCGCTTTGATGGGGAGCGGCTGGCTAAGGGCTGCCTGCTGGCTTTCTTGGCAGTCCCCTTGGAAAGAAAAGAGTGGATTGCCGCTGGGAAAAGGGAGGTGCCGGAAAGCACCTCCAGAGAAGGGGGTGAGGGGGAGTCCCCTGCACCCGTAGGCGAAGGAGAGGAGTAAGCCTCCTCTCCGGTTAGAGAAATATGGAGGGTCCCCTGTGCAAGCACAGGGGGGGGAAGACCTCCATTTTTTTTGGTGGAGCTGCCCGAGGGTGGCTCCGTCGATGAGTAAGGGGGAGTTAAAGGGGTTTGAGGTTTTATTAATTCATGGGCATGGTGACCCTATTTTTGCCACGGGACGCAATAGCTCATCACCTCTTGCAGTAGACCGCACTGCAAGAGGTGCTTACAGGCCTGGCAGAGCCAGGCGCCGCCATTTCGGACCACTGCTCCCCCCTGGTGGCCTGGCAGTCCATCGGCATGGCAGCTCCAACTTAGACACGGCGTATAAATGATAGATTTTGAAGACGAGAGGAAAAGGGATGTGAGGAAGGTATGGGTGGGGATGAAGCAGGTAGGTAAAAACCAGCCACCCCACACCGGAGCTCAGGGGTTAGGGAACATTGTTCCCCACCCCCTCAGCCCCGATGCGGGACGGTTGGCTGAAAGGAAGGTCAGCATCTACCCTGTGAAATTATAGGCTGACCAGAGAAAGTTGTGGGAGAGGTTGTGTGAAAAGAGAGGAAACAAGTGTTTTGAAGGATGGAAGAGAGGCTAAGCTGGGGCCGGACGGAGTGCTGAGTCCCGTCAGCACAGCGGCCAGGATGGCAAATCGCCTCGCCCCTTACGGGGACTACTATTCCCAGAACCTCTGGCCGTTTTCCCCCCCCAACTAATCCCGTGGTGGTCGGCCGATTGTGAGACGGCCCTCAAACATCGCGTTATGAGTACATGCGCTATAAGCGCCGCTGAACGATTTCACTGTCGCTGAATTTCGTTTGGCAAGGGCTAGGTTTTGATATATTTCGAAGCACGCCCACCGCTCTTCTTGGCGGGCATATGTGTCTTCACTCAACGGGAAGACCCCTCTAGCAGAGGTGTTGAAGCGTATCAAAAGGATTTGGCGCAAGTTCTCGCAGGATACCCTCCCGTTCTCGAGGAGAATGGGACCGCAATCTCGGAGCCCGCGTACTTGGCAGAATACTTAACGACCACTTTCTCTGCATTCTCTAGCCAAGATGCTGCTCCGCCAGCGTTTAGTGCACGTCTTGATTGCGCGGAAGGCCGCCGAATGGACTTCACCTCCTACACGGAGAAGCCTTAAACGACAGGTTCAGTCTGAGTGAGTTGCGTTTTGCTCTTGCTTCGTGCGTGGACAGAGCCCATGGTCCAAACGATGTCCCTTACGCCACGCTTCCACACATGGGTGAGCGAGGCATGGCCTTTCTGTTAGATTTGTTTAACACATTCTGGGTGGAGGGTCTCCTCCCAGATACCTGGCGAATCGCTACTGTGCTCACCTTTCGCAAAACAGGGAGAGATCACTCTAGTCCGGCTGGTTTCCGCGTAATCTCTCTAACCTCTTGCGTGTACAAGTTGATGAAGAAATTGGTAAATGATGGATTAGCCTTTTTCCTGGACAGCGGAGGCCATCTGTCTTCTGCACAGTGCGGCTTCGGCAAGTTCCACTCACGTCAGATGCTCTGCTCCGACTAGAAAATGCCGTCTACGAGGAATTCCTTCGTTGACAGAAGTTTACCACAGTGTTTTTCGATCTGGAGAACGCCTATGATACCGCATGGCGATACGGTATCGGGGAGACTCTCCACATGATAAAATCGAGGGGACGACTCCCAATATTTATATCTGACTTTTTGCGAGATCGTCGAATCCGCGTATGGGTGGGGGGAGCTCTTTCCGGCTTAATGTAGCAGGAAGAGGGTGTCCCGCAGGGAAGTGTCCTCAGTCTAACACTTTTTGCCCTGAGCATCAACAGCATGACCCTAGTGCTGCTGGAAGATGTTCTCGTTACACTCTAAGTGGACGACCTTTCAATCTTTTTTGGCGCGGTCTAGATGCCAACTCTGGAGCTTTGATTCCAACAATGATTGAACTGCGTCTCACGCTATGCCGAAGCGCAGAGGTTTCAGTTTTCCTTGGCCAAGACGAAGGTTCAGCATTTCTGCCGCCATCCACGGCTCCACCCGACCCAAAGTGGGCCTTAATGGGGTGCGCCTGGAATTGGTTGAATCGCACCGTTTTCTTGGTATTGTATTTGACCAATGCCTTACCTGGGAGGCTCATATTCGCAGACTTAGGGTCTCTTGTACCCGAGCAATGATTATTCTCCGCCTTGTGACTTTCATCGCTTTGTTCATTCGAAGCTCGAATACGGATGCGAATTTATGCATCCGCAGCCGAGTGTTTATTGCGGAAGGTAGACTCGAGCTACCACACCTGCCTCCTTGTAAGGGGCGCGGCGATTTGCCATCCTGGCTGCCGTGCTGACGGGATCCAGCGCTCCGTCCGGCCCCAGCTTAGCCTCTCTTCCTTCCTTCAGATAGCCCGATTTCTTCCCTACCTCGTCGCTTTTCATACAACCTCTCCCACAACTTTCTCTGGTCAGCCTCTAATTTCACAGGGTAGATGCTGACCTTCTTCTTAAGCCAACCACCCCGGATCGGGGCTGGGGGGGAGGGGACATTGTTCCCTAACCCCTGAGCTCCGGTTCGGGATGGGGGTTTTTTAACAACCTGCTTCATCCCCACCCATACCTTCCTCACATCCCTTTTCCTCTCCTCTCCAAAATCTATCTTTTTTACGCCGTGTCCAAGGTGGAGCCGCCATGCCGATGGACTGCCAGGCCACCAGGCAAAAGGGGTGGTCCCGAATGGCGGCGCCTGGCTCTGCCGGGCTTGTAAGCACCTCTCGCAGTGCGGGCTACTGCGAGGGGTGATGAGCTATTGCGTCCCGTGGCAAAAATAGGGTCACCATGCCCATAGATGAACAACCAAAAAAAACCCAAACCCCTTTAACTCCCCCTTGCTCATCGACGGAGCCGCCCTTGGTCAGCTCCACCGAAAAAATGGAGGTCCCCCCCCTGTGCTTGCACAGGGGACCCTCCATATTTCTCTAACCGGAGAGGAGGCTTACTCCTCTCCTTCGCCTACGGGTGGAGGGGACTCCTCCTCACCCCCTTCTCTGGAGGTGCTTTCGGGCACCTCCCTTTTCCCAGCGGCAGTCCCATCTTTTCTTTTCAAGGGGACTGCCAAGAAAGCCAGCAGGCAGCCCTTAGCTAGCCGCTCCCCATCAAAGCGGCTCGGTAGGGCAAACCCCCTTAGGAGGAAGAGGGAAGCCAGGCCCCTTCGGTCGCTTCCCTCAAAAGACCTGCTGGCAAGAATATTAAACCTTGCCGGGGTCAAGGCCTGTGCCTCCCCATACAAGACTGGCGACACTGCCAAGGGGACCTGTGATGTCCTGGGAGGGGATGGCCAACTGGAAGCCCCTCCTGTGATAGACATGGTCCTTGAGGAGACCCAGCCCCAGACGGTAGGGCCTTCCATGGGGGGGAGTTCGGGCTCGGCGCCAAGCACCGAACCCGAATCCGCCCCTATGCAAGGTCCTCCTCAAATGGCTGAGGGCTCCGAGGCAGTAGAAGGAGAAGAGGGATCTCCTCCGACAGGTGCCCTTACGACAACCAGGACCTTTTCCATTTCGGAGAGGGACCTGGCTGAGGCTGGTCCATCTGGCCTGGGGACTTCTGCCGGCGGAGGTGAAAAGCGGGTTCATTCCCCGCCCTCCTCTCCGAAAAAGAAAAAGAAAAAGACAAAAAAGACTCGGGGCTCCTCTCCATCCGCGGGGGCTGCGGGGACGGATGGGTCTGCTGCCACTCTGGCAAGCGACCAAGCCAAGATCGGCACATCCGCCCCCTCTGCCCCCCTGGTTGCGGAGCCCCTGACAAAGAAGACTAATACCATGAGTGCACAGGGCGGAGCCTCGATGACATCGGGGCCCCTGATTCAGAGGTTACCTGGCGTTTTCGAGCCCGCTGGCTTCAAACGCTTCCTCGTTATTCGCTCCACTGATGGCACCATGTTGTCCAAGGGCAACATGATCCATCAGAGGAGAGGATTAGCTAGTGCAATTGGTAGAGAGCCGAAGGTAACCCGTTTCTCGGACGGGAGCCTTCTGGCGAATGCGGCGAATCCCGCCGAGGCGGCTAAGATTAGTGCTCTTCGGACACTTCATGGCACCCCGGTGAGTGTGACGCCGCACTCTACCATGAACTTTGTGAAAGGAGTAGTTTATGCGAGGGAACTCGTTGACTACTCCATTGAGGACATCACCTTAGAGCTGGCCGACCATGGGGCGGTCAAGGTCGAACGTGTGATGAGAAAACAGGGAGGGGCCTCGAGACCCACCCCTACACTCTTCGTCACGTTCGACTGTGACAAGCTCCCTGAGTCGGTGCGTGCCGGTTGGTACCGCTACCGCGTGAAGGCATTCGTGCCACTTCCGCGGCGGTTCTATTACTGTCACCGCTTCGGCCATACGAATCGCTCATGTAGACGTGCAAAGTCGGGGTCACACGAAGTCTGTGTAAATTGCTCCAAGGTCGCACACGATAAGTCCAAATCGTGTGTGGCCAAGTGTGTCAATTGCGGAGAGCCGCACCCTGCTTCTTCGAAGCAATGTGGTGCATATCTCCTTGAGAAAGAAATCCTGGCCGTGTAGGCCCAGGATCGACTCTCATTCCGCGAGGCAAAGGACTTGGTCCTGGCGCGCCCGGCTCTGCCTGGGACGTCATATGCCTCAATAGTTAGGAAGGCACCCTCTGCTCCCGGCCCATCCCGGCCAACGAGCACGGTTGTTTCCGCGCCCATTCGGAGCCCTTCTGCGGGCTCTACCCAACCCGGGCGCTGCCCTGGTAAAGCTGGTGGCAAAAAGGGCTCATACCCTGCCCCGGCTAAAACCAGGGCTCCCCCCTCTTCCCCCAGCGTGACCGTTTCCCTTAAGGCGAAACGGCCACGCGCCCCACAGAGTCGTTAGACTCACGGGAGGCAACACCCCTGAAGATGGTCGCTAGACAATCTTCCGGGGTTCCTAAAGCTGCCCCCCGAAAGGAGGACAGCAACAAAGGAGCTTCGGCTCCTTCGCCCACGCCCCGAGGTGGAGCGAGTGTCTCGGAGACGGTGGTTCCTCGAAAAGACGGCCCCCCGCCTCCGAAACCGCAACGCCCGCCTAAGGTTTCGAGGCGGAGGGAGGAAAAGACTCGCATAGCGAGCCCAACCTCCCCCAATAAGTCCTCGAAGGCGACAGCGCCTTCAGCGCTTTGTCCGGCCAACAGTGCCCGGGGTTCTGCCCCCGGGAAGCGTACGGCCATTCCCGTGAGGGTCTTCAATTCGAGGAGGGCCCCCGCGTCTCCTCCGAGCTAGGCCTGGAGGGCATATTCCTTCAATGGAATTGCCGTGGACTCCGGGCCAACTGGGAGGAGCTGCGGAGGCTCGTCTCGTCCCGTTCCCCGTTAGCTATTTTTTTGCAGGAGACCATGCTAGGTGCGTGCCCCCTCCCTGCCCTCCCGGGGTATAAGGGTCTCGCGACCCCACCACCGCGGGATGGCCGGGCTGAGGGATGCGCAGTTTACACCAGGCATGATGTCTCCGTTCTTCCTTTCTCTTTAGATACCTCTTTTCAGGCAGTGGCTGTGCAGCTGCACCTGGATAGGAGGTATACTATCATTTCTGCGTACATTCCACCGTCAGCTGACTTCGACGCGGGGGACTTCCGCCGCGTCGTTGCACGGTTGCCGAGGCCCTATCTCTTGTTTGGAGATCTGAACGGCAGGCATCCTCTCTGGGGAGATTACTCCATAAATCCCAGGGGACAAGTCCTTGCCGATCTGATCGGAGAGCTTGAGATGGGTGTCCTAAACGTAGATGAGTTTACGCATCACTGTCCGAGAACCGCTTCATTTTCTTGTCTTGACCTATCTTTGTGCTCTTCGGATGCACAGCCTGATTTTGATTGGGGGGTGGTCGATGACCTCCATGGTAGTGATCACTTTCCCATTCAAATATCATTTTCAGGGCAACTGTCGCCTGAGAGACCACCTCGGTGGTGCTTGGCGCGGGCGCGGTGGCCTGCATTTCAGGAAATGACTGAATTCTCTATCTCAGTCGAGGAGTTTAGGTCGGTAGATGAGGCCGTTGAGTTCTTCTCCGGCAACCTCATCGCCGTGGGCCTGACTACTATTTCTAGGACGTCTGGCCGTTTTGCACGCCGACCACTCCCATGGTGGTCGGCCGAGTGTGAGACGGCCCTCAAACAGAAGCGTTATGCCTACATGCGCTATAAGCGCCGCCCGAACGATATCACTGTCGCTGAATTTCGTCGGGCTAGGGCTAGGTTCCGGTATATTTCGAAGCACGCCCGCCGCTCTTCTTGGCGGGCATACGTGTCTTCACTTAACGGGAGGACCCCTTTAGCTGAGGTGTGGAAGCGAGTCAAAAGGATTCGAAGCAAGTTCTCGCAGGACCCCCCTCCCGTTCTCCAGGAGAATGGGACCGCAATCTCAGACCCCGCGTCCGTGGTGGAATCCTTAGCGACCGCTTTTTCTGCATTCTCTAGCCGTGATGCTGCTCCGCCAGCATTCAATGCACGTCGTCATGTCGCGGAAGGCCGCCGGCTGGACTTTACCTCCAGTGGCGGAGAACCCTTCAACGACAAGTTTACTGTGAGTGAGTTGCGTTCCGCTCTCGCTTCGTGCGGGGACACCGCCCAGGGTCCGGACGATGTCCCGTACGCCATGCTTCGACACCTGGGTGAGCGAGGCATGGCCTTTCTGTTAGATCTGTTCAACAGGATCTGGGTGGAAGGTCTTCTCCCAGACTCCTGGCGAATCGCTACTGTGCTCGCCTTTCGCAAACCGGGGAGAGATCACTCTACTCCGACCGGTTTCCGCCCAATCTCTCTAACCTCTTGCGTGTGCAAGTTGATGGAGAAATTGGTAAAGGTTAGATTAACTTTTTTCCTGTACAGCGGAGGCCATCTGTCTTCCGCACAGTGCGGCTTCTGCAAGTTCCACTCCACGTCGGATGCTCTGCTTCGACTGGAAAATGCCGTCTGCGAGGCTTTCCTTCGTAGACAGCACTACGCCACGGTGTTTTTCGATCTGGAGAACGCCTATGATACCGCATGGCGATACGGTATCGGGGAGACTCTCCACATGATAAAATCGAGGGGACGACTCCCAATATTTATATCTGACTTTTTGCGAGATCGTCGAATCCGCGTATGGGTGGGGGGAGCTCTTTCCGGCTTAATGTAGCAGGAAGAGGGTGTCCCGCAGGGAAGTGTCCTCAGTCTAACACTTTTTGCTTTGAGCATCAACAGCATGACCCTAGTGCTACTGGAAGATGTTCTCGATACGCTCTACGTCGACGACCTTTCGATCTCTTTTGGCGCGGCCCAGATGCCAACTCTGGAGCGTCGACTCCCAAAGGCATTGAACCGCGTCTCTCGCTATGCCGAAGCGCTCAGGTTTCGGTTTTCTTTGGCCAAGACTAAGGTGGTGCACTTCTGCCGCCATCCACGGCTTCACCCCGACCCAGATTTGTTTCTTAATGGGGTGCGCCTGGATGTGGTTGAGTCGCACCGTTTCCTTGGTCTTGTATTCGACCGACGCCTCACCTGGGAGGCTCATATTCGCAGCCTTAGGGTCTCTTGTACCCGCGCCATGGACATTCTCCGTTCCGTGACGTTCAGCGCTTGGGGCGCTGATAGGGCTACCGCCTTACTTTTTTATCGATCCTTTGTTCGCTCGAAGCTCGACTACGGATGAGAGTTTTATGCATCCGCAGCCGAGCGTTTATTGCGGAAGGTGGATTCGATCCACCACACCGGCCTTCGCCTTGCGACCGGTGCCTTCCGCACTTCCCCCATTGAGAGCCTGTTGGTCGATGCTGGGGAGATGCCACTCGCTCTGCGCCGCGTGCAGTGCATCACTCGCCTGTACGCGCGAGCCCGGCGCCTCCCTCAGTCGCCAACAGCTCTCACTGCATCCACAGCTGATCTCGATGGTGCCTATGCCGCCGAGAGACGCCAGTCATATCCTAAGCCCTTTGGGTTTAGGGCCAGGAAACTCCTTCGAGAGGTAGATATAGCTCTCGGGCCGGTGGCGCCCCTGGTTCTGCCCAGGACGCCACCCTGGAGGGTACCACATTTGGCTATTTGTCGCCACGCCTCTGCTCCCAAAGCTTGTACTGCGCCGGGAGTATTGCGTTCGACCTTTTTGGAGCACACATCGTGTCACGCTGGAACCGTGCCAGTGTATACGGATGGCTCCAAGTCCCAAGAGGGGGTCGGCTGCCAAGCCATTTTCCCTCTGTTTGAAGTCAGCGGGGCTCTACCAGGCGCTGCGTCTGTCTTCACGGCCGAGCTGGTGGCAATACACCACTCGGTACGGGAGATTACGCGACGTGCCCGGTTCGGAGACCGGATTGTGATCTATAGCGACTCACAAAGCGCCCTGAGTGCTCTCGGGGCATTGGAATCTCCGCATCCCCTGGTTCGCGATATCCGTGACGCCACGGTTTTGGCGAGCCGGGCAGATGTCGAGATTATCTTCTGCTGGGTTCCTGGACATGTGGGAATTGCGGGGAATGAGCGCGCCAAAGAGTCCGCGAGGACTCTGCGACCGGACCAGCGTTTCGCTCTTCCTCACACCGACTACATGGCAGGAATACGGGCAGCTCTTCGGAATGCTTGGCAAAGAAGATGGGAGACGGTCGAAGGGAACTTAAAGTTGCGTGCCATTGCGCCACGACTGTTCCCATGGACCTATCCCTCAATGCCGCGGCGGCTTCAGGTTGCTTTCTGTCGTCTCCGAATCGGACACACTCGTGTGACGCATCGCTATCTGGTGGAGCGCTCGCCTGCGCCCTATTGCAACGACTGCGTCGTCCCCAGACTGTTCGGCACATTCTTGTCTGGGTGATCTTCGCGCACGACACCTGTCCCGGTAGCGGGATGGGCGGGGTCGCTACCGCCTGTCCCTTGTACTCGGGACGAGTGCGTGCACTTTGACTGGTGGACTTGCTAACTTTTTTGGGGAGGCCGGCCTTCTCCCTTTTTTTTAACCAGGCTTAATTTTTGTTGTTGTTGTTTTTGTTGTTGTTGTTGTTGTTTTTGTTATTGTTTTGTTATTGTTATTTCTTTTTTGTTGTTCCCTGTTCCATTTTTTGAAGTAGTCTAGAACTAGGCTGTTTGTTTACGGCGACTTATGCCTAAGTCGGCAGTCGCCAGATAGCCCCTTAAATAAAAAAAAAAAAAAAAAAACCTGGCCGCCGTGCTGACGGGATCCAGAGCTCCGTCCGGCCCCAGCTTAGCCTCTCTTCCTTTCTTCAGATAGCCCGATTTCTCCCCTACCTCGTCGCTTTTTATACAACCTCTCCCACAACTTTCTCTGGTCAGCCTCTAATTTCACAGGGTAGAATGCTGACCTTCTTCTCAAGCCAACCACCCCGGATGGGGGCTGAGGGGGGCGGGGACATTGTTCCATAACCCCTCAGCTCCGGTTCGAGATGGGTTTTTTTTAACAACCTGCTTCATCCACACCCATACCTTCCTCACATCCCTTTTCCTCTCCTCTTCACATTCTATCTGTTTTACGCCGTGTCTAAGGTGGAGCCGCCATGCCGAAGGACTGCCAGGCCACCAGGTGGGAGGGGTGGTCCCAAATGGCGGCGCCTGGCTCTGCCGGGCCTGTAAGCACCTCTTGCAGTGTGGGCTACTGCAAGAGGAGGTGAGCGATTGCGTCCCGTAAAACAAAGAGGGTCACCATGCCCAATGATGAAAAAAAACACATCTCCCCTTAATTCCCCCTAAAACAACGGAGCCGCCCTCGTGCAGCTCCACAGAAAAGATGGAGGTCCCCCCCTGTGCTTGCGCAGGGGACCCTCCATACCTCTTTAACCGGAGAGGAGGCTTACTCCTCTCCTACGCCTACGGGTGCAGGGGACTCCCCCTCACCCCCTTCTCTGGAGGTGCTTTCGGGCACTTCCCTAACTCCAGTGGCAGTCCCTCCTTTGCTTTCTAAGGGGACTGCCAAGAAAGCCAGCAGGCAGCCCATTGCCGACCGCCCCTCGTACAAGCGGCTTGGTAGGGCAAACCCCCTTAGGGGAGAGAGGGAAGCCAGGCCCCTTCGGTCGCTTCCCTCAAAAGACCTGCTGGCAAAAATATTAAACCTTGCCGGGGTCAAGGCCTGTGCCTCCCCACTAAAGACTTATGACGCTGCCAAGGGGACCTGCGATGTCCTGGGAGAGGATGGCCAACTGGAGGCCCCTCCTCAGATAGACATGGTCCTTGAGGAAAACCAGCCTCAGAAGGTAGGGCCTTCCATGGGGGGAAATCCGGGCTCGGCGCCAAGCACCGAACCCGAATCCGCCCCTATGCAAGGTCCTCATCAAACGGCTGTAGATTCTCAGGCAGTACAAGGAGGGGAGGGATCTCCTCCGGATGATGCCCCTGCGACCACCAGGACCTTCTCCATTTCGGAGAAGGACCTAGCTGAGGCCGGTCCATCTGGCCTGGGGGCTTCTACCGGCGGGGGTGAGAAGCGGGTTCATTCCCCGCCCTCCTCTCCAAAAAAGAAAAGGACCAAAAAGACGAAGAAGAGTCGGGGCTTCTCCCAATCCGCGGGGGCTACGGGGACGGATGGATCTGCTGCCACTTTGGCAAGCGACCAAGCCAAGATCGGCACATCCGGGCCCTCAGCTTCCCCGGGTACGGAGCTCCTGACGATGAAAAAGACCAAAAGTGCACAGGGCGGAGCCTCGATGACATCGAAGCCCCTCATTCAGAGGTTACCTGGCGTTTTCGAGCCCGCTGGCTTCAAACGCTTCCTCGTTATTCGCTCCACTGATGGCAGCATGTTGTCCAAGGGCAACATGATCCATCAGAGGAGAGGATTAGCTAGTGCAATTGGTAGAGAGCCGAAGGTAACCCGTTTCTCGGACGGGAGCCTTCTGGCGAATGCGGCGAATCCCGCCGAGGTGGCCAAGATTAGTGCTCTTCGGACACTTCATGGCACCCCGGTGAGTGTGACGCCGCACTCTACCATGAACTTTGTGAAAGGAGTAGTTTATGCGAGGGAACTCGTGTGTGGCCAAGTGTGTCAATTGCGGAGAGCCGCACCCTGCTTCTTCGAAGCAATGTGGTGCATATCTCCTTGAGAAAGAAATCCTGGCCGTTCAGGCCCAGGATCGACACTCATTCCGCGAGGCTAAGGACTTGGTCCTGGTGCGCCCGGCTCTGCCTGGGACGTCATATGCCTCAATAGTTAGAAAAGCACCCTCTGCTCCTGGCCCATCCAGGCCAACGAGCACGGTTGTTTGCGCGCCCTTTCGGAGCCCTTCTGCTGGCTCTACTACACCCGGGCGATCCCCTGGTAGAGCTGGCGGCAAAAAGGGTTCACACCCAGCCCCGGCTAAAACCAGGGCTCTCCCCTCTTCCCCAAGCTTGACCGTTTCCCGTAAGGCGAAACGGCCACGCGCCTCCACAGAGTCGTTAGACTCACAGGAGGCAACACCCCTGAAGATGGTCGCTAGGCCATCTTCCGGGGTTCCTAAAGCTGTTCCCCGAAAGAAGGACAGCAACAAAGGAGCTTCGGCCCCTTCGCCCACGCCTCGAGGTGGAGCGAGTGGCTCGGAGACGGTGGTTCCTCGAAAAGAGGGCCCCCCGCCTCCTAAGCCACAACGCCTTCAGTTCGAGGAAGGCCCCCAACTTGCCTCTAAGCTAGGACTGAGGGGCATATTTCTGCAATGAAATTGCTGTTGACTACGGGCAAATGGGAGGAAGTGCGGAGGCTCGTCTCATCCCGTTCCCCGTTAGCTATCTTTTTGCAAGAGACGATGCTAGGTGCGTGCCATCTGCCCGCCCTCCTGGGGTATAAGGGTCTTGCGATCCCACCACCGCGAGATGGCCAGGCTGGGGGATGTGCTCCGTCTTCGTTCTTCTTTTCTCTTTAGATACCTCCTCTTAGGCAGTGGCTGTGCAGCTGCACCTGGATAGAAAGTATACTATCATTTCTGCGTACATTCCACGGTCAGCTGACTTCTGCGCGGGATACTTTCGCCGCGTCATGGCATGGTTGCCAAGGCCCTATCTTTACCTTGGAAGATCTGAACGGCAGGCATCCTCTCTGGGGAGATTACTCCATAAATCCCAAAGGACAAGTCCTTACCGATCTGATCGAAGAGCTTAAGATAGGTGTCGTAAACGTTCGGGCGGCGCTTATAGCGCATGTAGACATAACGCTTCTGTTTAAGGGCCGTCTCACACTCGGCCGACCACCATGGGAGTGGTCGTCTTGCAAAACGGCCAGACGTCCTAGGAATAGTAGTCAGGCCCACGGCGATGAGGTTGCCGGAGAAGAACTCAACGGCCTCATCTACCGACCTAAACTCCTCGACTGAGATAGAGAATTCAGTCATTTCCTGAAATGCAGGCCACCGCGCCCGCGCCAAGCACCACCGAGGTGGTCTCTCAGGCGACAGTTGCCCTGAAAATGATATTTGAATGGGAAAGTGATCACTACCATGGAGGTCATCGACCACCCCCCAATCAAAATCAGGCTGTGCATCCGAAGAGCACAAAGATAGGTCAAGGCAAGAAAATGAAGCGGTTCTCGGACAGTGATGCGTAAACTCATCCACGTTTAGGACACCCATCTCAAGCTCTTCGATCAGATCGGCAAGGACTTGTCCCCTGGGATTTATGGAGTAATCTCCCCAGAGAGGATGCCTGCCGTTCAGATCTCCAAGCAAGAGATAGGGCCTCGGCAACCGTGCTACGACGCGGCGGAAGTCCCCCGCGTCGAAGTCAGCTGACGGTGGAATGTACGCAGAAATGATAGTATACCTCCTATCCAGGTGCAGCTGCACAGCCACTGCCTGAAAGGAGGTATTTAAAGAGAAAGGAAGAACGGAGACATCATGCCGGGTGTAAACCGCGCATCCCCCAGCCCGGCCATCCCGCGGTGTTGGGGTCGCGAGACCCTTATACCCCGGGAGGGCAGGCAGCGGGCACGCGCCTAGCATGGTCTCCTGCAAAAAATAGCTAACGGGGAACAGGACGAGACGAGCCTCCGCAGCTCCTCCCAGTTCGCCCGGAGTCCACGGCAATTCCATTTAAGGAATATGCCCTCCAGGCCTAGCTCGGAGGAGACGCGGGGGCCCTCCTCGAATTGAAGACCCTCACGGGAATGGCCGTACGCTTCCCGGGGGCAGAACCCCGGGCGCTGTTGGCCAGACAAAGCGCTGAAGGCGCTGTCGCCTTCAAAGACTTATTGGGGGAGGTTGGGCTCGCCATGCGAGTCTTTTTCTCCCTCCGCCTCGAAACCTTAGGCGGGCGTTGTGGCTTCGGAGGCGGGGGGCCTTCTTTTCGAGGAACCACCGTCTTCGAGCCACTCGCGTCACCTCGGTGCGTGGGCGAAGGAGCCGAAGCTACTTTGTTGCTGTCCTCCTTTCAACGGACAGCTTTAGGAACCCCCGAAGATGGCCTAGCGACCATCTTCAGGGCTGTTGCCTCCTGTATATCTAACGACTCGGTGGAGGCGCGTGGCCGTTTCGCCTTGCGGGAAACGGTCAGGCTAAGGGAAGAAGGGGAGCCCTGGTTATACCAGGGGCTGGGTATGAACCCCTTTTCGCCGCCAGCTTTACCAGGGGAACGTTCGGGTTGGGTAGAGCCCGCAGAAGGGCTCTGAATGGGCGCGGAAACAACCGTGCTCGTTGGCCTGGGTGGGCCAGGAGCAGAGGGTGCCTTTCTAACTATTGAGGCATATGACGTCCCAGGCAGAGCTGGGCGCGCCAGGACCAAGTCCTTAGCCTCGCGGAATAAGAGTCTATCCTGGGCCTGAACGGCCAGGATTTCTTTCTCAAGGAGATATGCACCACATTGCTTCGAAGAAGCAGGGTGCGGCTCTCCGCAACTGACACACTTGGCTTCACTCGATTTGGTCTTATCGTGTGCCCCCTGAGCAATTCACACAGACTTCGGGTGACCCCGACTTTGCACGTCTAAATGAGAAATTCGTATGGCCAAAGCGGTGACAGTAATAGCACCGCCGTGGCAGTGGCACGAATGCCTTCACGCTGTAGCGGTACCAACCGGCACGCACCGACTCAGGAAGCTTGTCACAGTCGAACGTGACGAAGAGTGTAGGGGTCGGTCTCGAGGACCCTCCCTGTTTTCTCATCACACGTTGGACCTTGACCGCCCCATAGTCGGTCAACTCTAGGGTGATGTCCTCAATGGAGAAGTCAACTCACCGGGGTGCCATGAAGTGTCCGAAGAGCACTTATCTTGGCCGTCTCAGCGGGATTCGCCTCATTCGCCAGAAGGCTCCCTTTCGAGAATCGAATCACCTTCGGCTCTCTACCAATTACACTAGCTAGTTCTCTCCTCTGATGGATCATGTTGCCCTTGGACAACATGCTGCCATCAGTGGAGCGAATAATGAGGAAGCGCTTTAAGTCAGCGGGCTCGAAAACGCCAGGTAACCTCTAAATCAGGGGCTCCGATGTCATCGAGGCTCCACCTAGTGCGCTCTTGATCTTAGTCAGGGGCTCCGCACACGGGGGGGTAGAGGGGCCGGATGTGCCGATCTTGGCTTGGTCACCTACCAATTTGGCGGCAGACCCATCCTTCCTCTCAGCCACCGCGGATGGAGAGGTGCCCCGAGTCTTCTTTGTCTTTCTTGTTTTTTTCTTTTTCTTTTTAGGAGAGGAGGGCGGGGATTGAACTAGCTTCTCAGCTTCACCTGCAGAAGCCCCCATGCTAGATGGAGCGGCCTCAGCGAGGTCCCTCTCCGAAATGGAGAAGTTCCAGATAGTCGTAGGGGCACCTGTCGGAGGAGATCCCTCCCCTGCTTGTACTGCCTCGGAGCCCTCAGCCGTTTGAGGAGGATCTTGCATAGCGGGCGGATTCGTGTTCGGTGCTTGGCGCCAAGCCCGGATTTTCCCCTATGTAAGGCCCTACCGTCTGAGGCTGGGGTTCCTCAAGGACCATGTGTGTCACAGGAGGGGCCTCCAGTTGGCCATTTCCTCCCAAGACTTCTCAGGTTCCGTTGGCAGTATTGTCACTAGTCTTTTGTGGAGAGGCACAGGCCTCAACCCCGGGAAGGTTCAATATCCTTGCCAGCAGGTCTTTTGAGGGAAGTGACCGAAGGGGCCTAACTTCCCTCTCCCCCCTAAGGGGGTTTGCCCTACCGAGCCGCGTCGTTTGGGAGCGGCTGGCTAAGGGCTGCCTGCTGGCTTTCTTGGCAGTTCCCTTGGAAAGAAAAGAGGGGACTGCCGCTAGAAAAAGGGAGGCGCCCGAAAGCACCTCCAGAGAAGGGGTTGAGGGGAAGTCCCCTGCACCCGTAGGTGAAGGAGAGGAGTAAGCCTTCTTTCTGGTTGAAGAAATCCGGAGGGTCCCTTGCGCAAGCACAGGGGAAGGATCTCCATTTTTTTTGCTGGAGCTGCCCGAGGGTGGCTCCGTCGCTGTTTCAGGCGAAGTTGAGGGTTGTTTTTTTTTTGTTGTACATACATGGGCATGGTGACCCTCTTTTTTTATACGGGACGCAATCGTACATCACCTCTCGCAGTAGCCCACACTGCAAAAGGTGCTTACAAGCCCGGCGCCGCCATTTGAGACCACCCCTCCCGCCTGGTGGCCTGGCAGTCCCTCGGCATGGCGGTTCCACCTTAGACACGGCGTAAAACAGATAGAATGTGAAGAGGAGAGGAAAAGGGTTGTGAGGAAGGTATGGGTGGGGATAAGGCAGGTTGTTAAAAAAACAACCACCCCAGACCGGAGCTCAGGGGTTAGGGAACATTGGCCCCTCTCCCCTCAGCCCCGATCGAGGACGGTTGGCCGAGAAGAAGTTCAGCATCTTCCCTGTGAAATTAGAGGCTGACCAGAGAAAGTTGTGGGAGAGGTTGTATGAAAAGAGAGGAAACAAGTGTTTTGAAGGAAGTAAGAGAGGCTAAGCTGGGGCCGGACGGGGTGCTGAGTCCCGTCAGCACGGCGGCCAGGATAGCAAATCACCGCGACCCTTAAGGGGTGGTAGTTCTCAAGTAGTACGCCTCAATAATTACGAGAAGCTCTTTATGCACAAAGGAAGAGAGCAGTAAAAAAGTATATATTTCAGTATTTAAAATAATATAACATTGTCAAATATGCAATATTCAGGACCAAAGTTTACAAATTAATTATCCACAAATCAAAATATAAACACAAAAAATACATCCAGGAGAATAATTTGCTTGTTGTCTTAGATCTGATACCATCGTGTATAAATCGAGCCAGCTTCGACTTTCATGTATAAGATCTGTGTGTAAATTGTGTAGTATATTTGATCGTGCATTCAATTTGGCTTCTTTTTCCTATATTGATAACGTATACAGGTAGATACCAAATAAGGTAGAAATTTATTTAAAGAACATAAATGTATGTAAAAATAAACACTTTTAGGGATATTTTGGAAAATTTGAACAAAATTTAAAGCTTCACCGCGAGTTTGTATTTTTTTTACATACATAAAATCAGAATTTATTTTTTATCTTCCATGATTATACATGACATATTGATTAATATACTTAACTTTATACAATACAACAAGGCCATTTCTTATATAAGTCGCAAATGTCATTTCAACTTAACTTTACTTATGTTGGCAATTGTAGATTAGTAGATTTCAATGCTCCAATCATTCACCTTATACCAAGTAATCGCTCTTTTAAAAATGTTATTTATTTTTTTTTAAATTTAAGTAGTTTTAGTGAATAAACATTTTGATTCTGTAGCTATATCGACATTTGTGTATATTTTAGAGTGATTAAAGAGAAATTTGTAATTGATCATAGACCGCATTCTAAGCACCTTCTTTGCCCCACAAAATAATTATAATATAGGCTCATAGATTCCTTTTAAATGTCCAAAACATTTTCCAGAACAGTGTAATTATAACATTATTTTTGTAAAGTAAATAATTCCGATGGTCCGCAAAGTGAATACAATAACCAAATTAGAGAATCTGACAGCAATCCACCCATGCTTGAAGATGAACAAGGTTTGCTGACCAAAGTTGCGTGCTCTCACTTTCCTGACTTATGACATTATGACCTTTAAAACTTTCATAATTGCTGGACCCACCTTGGGAAATCCTTGGAAATTATTATATCATTCGAGAGAGAATGTAAAATAACATAGGGTTTTCAAATTTCGTACGAATCGGCTGAATAGTTATCATGTTAATACCAAACAAAATAATTACCATGCTAACTTGGGAGGAGCTTGGCAATTATATCATTGGAAAAAAATGTAAAACATAAAGTGTTAAAGTTTTTTTAGAATTGCCCAAATAGTTACAATGTTATTAATAAAACAATAAAAGGCACAATGGGGACCGACGGACCGACTGACCAACGGACATAGCGAGATATAGATTGGCAGGTGACTAAAAAGCGAAGTTAATCTAGATGGTTACATTTATGGGAGGAGTTGAGTGAGAGATGCCAAAATTGCTTCATATATGAAGACAGTTTATTTTAAATAATAAAGAAATAAATAAAATGCGTTCTTCAAACAATTGATTATTCCATTCGGTTTAACTGTACCTTGTCAAACTAAGCTTCCTATCGTCACACCACCGCCGACTCTCCTTACTTGAGCAAAGACTAATGTCTCTGTATCTCACCTCACTCTTTCCTGATAGCATCACTCTTTCCCCCCCTTCTGTCTTCAACCTATCCCTCCGGTCCTTTTCGCCGTTACTCTTGTCATCCATATACTGGCACATAATCGTCCCCTTTTGTTCTGCATTTACTGGCAGATTACGCACCACTTGGTTCACTAACAGGCTTCTTTAGGGCAAAACACAGAACAGCATGGAAGAGCGCCTTAGTGGAACCCACACCCATGGGATAGCGATAAAACAAACTCCTCTGGCTTACACTCTTGCAACTCATGTTTACATAGCACCCATGCAATCCCTTCGCGATGCTCATAGCCCTAAATCCCTCGACGTAAATATACATAATCCGCGTGCGCTTTTTAAACTCTCATCTCACTATTCTGCCTTCGGTGTCTTTTTCTCTGATAAGGTAGTTATTTTTTCTCTGGAATTTCGTCTTCATATGCAGCCCGTCACTCTATAGTTCCGCTTACCTCACCTACCACAGTTTTCCTGAAGAGCTGGCTTGAATTCTTCGTTTCCCCCAAAATAACCTATTCTTCCCTGACACTTTCCAACCCAGGCTCTATGTACACGTTCTACAATTCTACCAACCATACCTAATTGCTGTCTTTAGCATCAACTTTAAAAATTTGATGAATTGAAAAATATATGACACCCAGAGGTTTTACCATAATACCCACCAAATTAAATGTTTAAAAACGAAATAATAGCGCCAGTCAAACCAATATGAGTCTCAAACTTAGCTCTCTCTCCTAGATTAAGCAAAAAACTGCAATATTTTGCACAACGCACGGGGATGTTAACATGTGTAATTGGCTATATCTTTTCCGAATGTCTAAATATTTTGCTGAAGTAATTTGGTCTATAATACAGAGGCTATATTGCTTAAAGTCAGTGGTTCTAAAAGATTTTTATTTTAAGGCGAACTGGAGTTTAAGTAAGCAAGGTCTGCTGACCAAATTTCGAGTGCTCTCACTTATTAAGATTTATAACTTTACGACCTTCAAATCTCCTAATAATTCCGGGATTAACCTTAAGAGGACCTTGGTAATTAGAATCATTCGAAAGAGAATGTTAAATAACATAAGGTTTTCCAATTAAGTTAGAATCGGCCGAATAGATATAAATTTATTGCCAAATAATTTCCCATCTACCCTAGGGAGGACTTTGGCAATTATATCGTTCGAAAGAAAATGTAAAACAACATAAGGGTTTCGAATTTCGTTAGAATCTGCTAAAGTTAGAGCAAGTTAAGGTATTTATTTTGTTGTTTTTTTCCTAATACCATTCAAGTACTTCCTACAATAACGTATTCAGAGTAAGTTGTACTACCAACATAATTAAGTGGGAAAAGGCAGTTATTTTTAAATGGGGAGAAAAATATCGCCAATACCATTAAGAAAACAGGAAAAGCCACATGAAACTGCCTGAGGCATCATGCTGCTTCCTCCTTCATTTATTTCTGATAGAATAAGTAGAAAAGTTTAGCATTCGTAGGGAGCTAGTCACTAATCTGACGCGTAGCCACAAACAGCTCCTTCTAAACACTACATCACGCACATAGATTCACGCATGTACCAGCATGGCCATCTTTCTCTCATCTTTTTACAAACACAACCTATTACTCTTCTGTCCCGTAAACTTCCGGAGGGATTTCCTTGTATGATACCATGACGTGGCAAGAGTGGCTCACATCATGCCCCCGAAGATTTCCTCCTCATTTGTCGGTAGTAGAACTTAGTAGTACCACTTTCCTTGATTATCTATTCTCTCTCCTTCCAACTAGGCCTTTGGTACCCAAAGACTTGCCAGGATTATTTTTATTTAATGTGAATTTCTTTATCTGTTCGTTGCATCTCATCCTAGATTGAAAAGCAAAAGTATTCACAATTAACAAATTCAGCTCAAGTTTTCCAAAATTTGGCGCAATTAGTATTTTCTGCACCACAACCTTTGCTGAGTGTGTCCTTGCTAGAAAGTCACATTTCCTCTGTAAACTATTAACAACTAAGCCATAAATTCATTAAGAGATCACCATTGGATCAATCATAATTGTCAGAAGGTACTCAGGTTGGATAAAGCGACAGTTCATTGCATCAAGGTTCATTTTATATACTTTGGAAAGGAAATAAGGCGAATCATCTCAACACTTTAATCATTTTGAAAGGAATTATAGCGGTAAATTGTTTATGGTGGTTTGGATAGTTTATTTAAAATAGCGACAATGAATAATGACAGTTTCAGTTAATTACCTGAGGAATAAGTGATGATCCTTATTCTCTTCACCTATCAACCACCTTTAGTCAAATATAGAAAAATCATTATGGAAGTAAATACATCAAAGGAAATGGCGTAGAATAAGCATAAATTGAAATAGGGAAAAACAGGAAATATGTAGAACGTGTATTTACGTAGAAGGGTGGGACTATAGAAGAGGTGTAAAACTTTGGAACCTGTGGTCACTGAGTATTGGTGATGATGAATACTTAGTCAATTAGTCCGAAGGGAAACTTGATGACTAGTTTTTAAGCCCGTTTTAGGTGAGTTACTAATATTCAGATAACAGCTTTAATAAAAAAAAATTAACAACTTTAAGAAAATAAGTCCACTTCGTCGTTAAAGTGACTGAAGTAAAATGGTTGTCTGATGGGTTGGATTTGATTAGAAAAATAAGATCTATGAAATTTGTAAAAACTCATAATTTTGTTGTGGAAGGGAACTGGGTTACTAGTGTGAAACGGCTCAACCAAAAGTATCTTAAAGTTTATGTTTATCATGGACCTAATTGAGATTAATTATGTGATGCAGTATATAAAGAAAGAAGGTGATTTGCCAGAAGTGCAGACAATAGAAGATGCCATTCGAACTTCGTGGAGAAAGGCGGGTGAGGTAATATTTGTCCCGATCCCTTTCTTATTATACTACAAGCAATAATATGAAGACTGCAATTAAAGTTCTTCTACGAAGGTTTTCTAGATTGTCTCCTGTAAGAACATAATCCTGGAGTGATCGTGCCTAGAGGTCTGGAACCAAATGAAAACCCAAACGTCAAAATTCAGGTAAGAACTCTATCAGTGTTCTCTATATGGAATTTGATCACTTCTATCCTTCCCACATGGTCCTACAATGTTTGATTCTTGGAGATTGAGCCACTTTGTTTTTTTCGGACTGCGTTTATAAGGGCGAAGACACAGGGATGTGATTGGAAAATGAAACTTGTGTAAATAACGAAATGTAGATGTGTATGCCCAGTCATATATGATGTTCTTTTTTCTCTAATTAACCTTGACAGTGCTAAAAAAGGATATGTGTTAGACTGTAAGAAGTGGTAGTGGGCTCAAATTTAATCCTTACAATAGACATTAAAAATTGATTACGAAATTACTCTTAGAATCTTCCCCGATTTAATTATGGTAACGGGTGCACTATTTAATTCCAGAGAGATTTGGTTAAAATATCTGTTAATATGTTACCATCCCACAGAACCATAAGAATCAGAAACTAAACTGTACATAGGCTGGTCTGCTAAATTTACGCCCTTCCAATTGAACTGAGTTTCATTTTAACCCTTTATCAGGCCAGTGATCGGGTATGATCACTTATATGAACTTTCTAAATGACAATTATTCTATAGGCGCCAAATAAAGGGTTAGGAGTTAACTAAGTGGAATCAAGGTTCTTATAGGCAAAAAAATCTTTCTTGAAGATTAAGCCTTTAAAATATCCATTTCCCCAAACAACGCAGAGTGGCAGCTTCAATTTCCGTACCCCTGATAAATTCCCATTGGAAAGCGATTCAATGCTTTTGTAAATAGCGGCGTTTGCCAAAGTCATATAAATGATCTTTTCGTGCTCTGATTCGCACTCCTCGATAAGTTCTAATCACGATTTATAGGTATGTGTAGATGTAAAGTCAGTATCTGAGGACAAAGCCGGTAAGATTTAAGTTTCGTGCCTCGTTTGCAATTAGTAATTAAAATTTAATTATAATAAAGCAGCAAATTGTTATTTCGAAATAACATATTAATAGAAAGTGGGTGTTAGCAGTCCTGAAAGCACTTAAGAATCCGCAGTGCACTTATTATTCTTTTCTGTTTACCAAATCGGGTAATTTCCTTTACAGACTTTTTTATTTTACCCAACCTCACCGTTATTTTACCAACTTTTTTATAAAATTACCTCGAGGAATATCCTTGTTGGTTTTCTCCTTCTGAGTGTAAAATTATTTAAGACAAAATCTGATGATTTTAGTGTGCTTCGAACTGAAATATACTTAGAAAATATAGCTCAGAAATTTTTTCCATATTTCTTTTTTTTTTTTACCTATAGTCAATTTTCCAAAGAAACTGAGAGATGCAAAGTCACTTCTTTTCAAAGAAATCATTTATAAAGAGATAACATAAAAGAAAACCGAGTAGATAAATAACGTCAGTACTAAAATATGCGATGAAATAAAACAAGATAACCTCAAATAATTTAAACGCGGTCAGATTCACCATTTAACACGGATTACCCGTTTCTATCATACAAATTTGTTTGTTCTTATAGAACTTCACAATTTTGATATAAAGCTTAGAATTATGTATAATTTTTTCAATTTGGCTCTTCCAATAAAGTAATATGACACGCCCATTTTAATGGGCTCTATGAAGAATTCATTCTTTGTGTGATTTTCAATTTGTATCACTGTGCATTGATATGAGAAGGTTTATTAATGGGTCTGGATTAAATAGAAGAAATTTTTGTTGAACCATCTGATTTAATATATATTTTTTTAGAGAGAGTATTTTGGACAAAATAATTCATAGAAAATGAAGTTATTACAACAATCTGCCGCATAAATATAACTTAGCAGTCTATAATAAGATTCATACCAGTTAAAACAAATTTTCAGGAGAAATTACTCCTATATATTCTGAATCATAATAAGAGGTTTGTCATAGGCTTCTGCATTAGTTAACTGAAAATACACATCCCTATTTATTTGTATGTCACTCAACAAAGCACTGAATGTGAAATACCTTATTACATTTAGAACACTTAGGATTCATACTCTTCTTACACACACTACACCGCTGTTGAGTATCTCCCATCATAACATAATGATTCGTTCTGTCGTAGTGTAAATGTTTGAGTGAAGTTAGTAGCACAAGTCTACGAGATTTCTCTGATTGTTTTAGCAGAACATTGACAATTTAGCTTAGAAACACTAGCTGTGACACTGTGTGGATCTTTCTGTAGAAAATCCACCAATTTACAGTTGATCCATTCAAGAAGAAGCGTAAAAGAGGGAAGCACCACTCACTTCCTAAATGAAATGCTATAATCTTCCCTAAACTAATCAAACCGATCTACTCCTCCCATTTCTTTGTTGTAAGGCTTCACAATGTTTGGCTAAGGGATTAATACCATTTCTTTCTTCTTTTTTCACCACCGTTTGTATCTTCCCATTGAAAGAGTTGCATGGTGACTTCAGTTTTTTGCCAGCTTGACATCATTCCATGCACAAATAGCAATCTTATTTTCTTTTTCCTGAAACAGCTCTGCCTCCACTCTTTATCATTGATGTCTGTAACTGGGACATCCTTGACTGTTTCTTTACGAATTGTACCTGTCAGACTAATATTAGCTCCCTAGAAAGACTTGAGAAGAAACAATGTTGTCAACATATCCACTGCTACCCTTAGGTACTGTTTCTTTGGACAATGCATAGACAACAGATTTCCCTACAGTCATTATTTCGTCACACCCAGAATATTTTCTTCATGCAAGCGAAATTAATTAACAGTTCTTCATGATTTCATAGACACCAAAACTTGTAGCTAAATGTTACGGGATTTCCTCTACTGAATTGTTCGAATCCATGTTTCACATAATATGGTATCATTGCTTCATCAATGGCCAGTATCATACAAAGTGGTTGAGCGATATCCATGAAGAGCTTGTTGAAATGTTCAAAAAGAGTGCTAATATTAAAGATTCATTATCCGAAGTCTCGTTTTAGTTGTCCGCAAAGTGTAGGCTCCACACAATCTCATCAAATCGATTTATGGTCATTCCACACTGAGTTACGACAAAATTTCGCGTGTCAGCCTGCTTTGCCTAATACAGCCGTCGGTTTGGAACTAGGTTAAGGTCTGAGAGGAGAAAGATGCCAAGTACCTGATGGAGTTCTTCTTGGGTAACACAAAAATCTTTCCTAAATTTAACGTTATGATTACGGTTTGTCTCTGTCTTGATCACCTCAATCAACTCCTGGTCTCAAAAGTATTTAAATATGTCCACAGGTGTAAATATTTCATCTGCTCATTTTTTTACAATTGATGGTTTATGTACTTCATCCAAGTTTAGGTCATCACCTTCATCACAAATCTAAAATTCACATTTAATCCACTCATAAAGAGGCTTTGAGCATTTTTGTTTCTGGAGTGAGGGCTGCTACTGGATTATCACACTCAAACCTTTCCTTCTCTTCAAAAATTGATGCTGCCCATGCAGAAGAAGGCTCAGTGTGACTGTTTCTGTTTTTCAGATTTATATGGGATGGATGGGAGCAGAAATTTTGCTCCCACTACTCGGTCATTTCCTTGCTCCACAACAGCTACATTCTCACTAACGTCGTCTACATCAGATTCCTCCCCATCTTCTAGAGGCTCCAACGAAATTTACTTGAAAAATGTAAACAATTCGACATATACAGCTTTCGGTAGCTCCGCGTTTGGGGTGGAGAACAATGAACTCATCAACTAAAGCTCATTCCACGGACGAGTCTTGGCCACACCCTTTATAAAATAAGCATGTACATATAGTCGGAGCAACTCAGTTAAAATGATTATTGTTTTAATAAGATTATTATATTACGTCGTTAAAAAGATTATCTCATTCACAATTTTAAAATATTGGGAGACGTGAAGAAAGATTAAAGTAATTTCTTATTCATTTTAGTTCCTTGAATTCTGAGTCGGACTATCCATTGTAAAAAATTTGAAAAGGGTGGCACATCTAAGGACCACTGTCAAATCCATGATGACGACACCCAGTAACCTCAGTTATTCGTGACCTAATAATTCTCTCAACTATTGAAGAGACAATTATTGTTATTGGCCCAGTTATATGGCTTGGCTGCTATAATCTTTCGTCTGTATGTGTCAACCCTCACATCAACCTCCAAAACAAGGTCCCCATTCAGGTGAGCTTGGTGTTCCCCCAATTCAGGCAATCGAGTAGATTTCGATCTTGCTAATAACGACAAATAGTGAGCGTGAATACTTAACGAACTGTTCTATAGGTCTTGTAAACATAGTGGTCAATTTAAGATGAGTGAAAATCTTGCGAAGGTAATTAGCCAACGAAAAAGTGGGAGAGAATAAGGGAAGGGCCTATTACCAAAACGTTTTGGTGTCTCGTAGCATGGTTATATGGTAAGGTGACGTGCCTCTATCTATTCTATGGCTTATCTTCCGTTTATTTCTACCTAATGGTATTGCCTTATGCCTACCTTAGTCTAGAAATTAGTTCAAACAAGTATAAAAATGCGCTCCGTGAAAGATGAAAAGTATTTCTTCTAAAGTTTTATATAAAGTCCGTGTGCCGGGAGCTCACTTTTTTATTAGGATTCCCAGTAAATCCAATGTTTTTCCCTTAGACCATCGATTCGCCTTTTGGATGACTCTCTCACCTTGAACTATATTTTAATCGACCTCGGACTCTCCAACCGAAGAAAGTCTTAATTTATTGAACTTTACGATAGACAAGATTATGTTAGCTGCGACACAACTTGGACCCCATAATCTGACTATTTAGCGACATTTCCGTAATATAGGTTGTTATGGTAGTATAAATCAAATTCAAACCCGATGATAGTTTATATCACATATTATTATTTGTAGAAATTTTACATTTTGTCTTTTTGGTTTAGGATATTTACACCGTCTAACTCGAGGTGCAGCCGTGAATTCCAGGTTAAATTTTATGTTAAGAAGATTACATAGAATTTTATTTAGAAATCGTCAACACCATGACTTATCATACACAAACCTATTTTATATAATGTAAAGATATTGGTCGCACTCTCCCTTCTAGTCAATGTTGATAATAATAGCCCGCTAAACAGAGTGCAATGTGGCATGTCCAATTGCTTTACAACATTCTAAATCTTTTTTTCAAGAGAAAGGGCTCAGCCACCTTCGGAATTCTCTTATCATATCTTGCCTCCATACATATTCATAATTCTCAAACTTAATATATGGAAATAAGAGTGGATTTTTGCTAAGTTAGGAGCTCATCTGGCGACTGCCTACTTGTGGCATAAGTCGCCGTATTTACCAGAGATGAAAACTAGGCTATATTAAAAAAGAAATAAGGATATATAAATAAATACCAATGATAAAAAAACAAGTCTTAAAAAACAAATACAAAAACGCCAACAAAAAAAAAAAGCAAAAAGAAAACAAGAAAGTGGGCTTGAGCGTCAGGGCTTGGCCCATCTCCCGTGGAGCAGGAACATGTTACCTACAAAAACAATCAAATTGAGTGGAGAAGATTATCTTTCTCTAAAAAGTTGTAAAGTCCACAAGGCGGTGTGCACGAACCCATCCCAAGTACACGAGTACAAGGGACAAGCGGTAGCGGCCCCCTTCCTCCCGATACCGGGATATGTAACGTGCTCGGAAATCACCCGTACTGGGAGATTCAACAAGAATGTGCCGAACAGTCTGGAAAACAACGCATTCGTCGCAGTAATACACAGGCGAATGCTCCATCAAATGGCGCTGTGTCCCGCGAGTGTGTCCAATTCCAGTGTATCCAGCTGTCCGAAAAATTGCACAGGAAGCTGTGGTAGGTGCATTTTTGTTTGCCTCAGCTCACCAGTGCCCAATCTAATGACCGCCTTTAATTTCCGGTTTTAGTGAAGGAGGGAGGACAAAGCTGCCTGGAAGAAGTGTGGGTCCCCCTTCTTGTGCTGAGGTCTGACGTTTCTCCCCAACCCCCCAGGCAAAATATATAAGAACACGATTTTCATAATTGATTGAAACGGCCATTATAGTGAATGCACGAGAAAAATTGGAGCTGAACGTAAAGACAGCTCCTTTAGTCCCGCTGCTCTTGTCCGTGAGTGAGAAGATGGAAGAAGTCGAGTGCTAAGCCATCAGTGTGTGGCACAATTAAGGGGCCACAGCCAACTGTCCCCTTGGTCCCCCTTGAGAGAAAGAGCGCGCGAGAGAGAGAACGACCGATTGAGTGCGCTTTCTTCCCCGCTCCACGCTCAGGTAGAGCGAGTGAACCGTCCCGTAACGTGTGAGAAAACGCTTGGGGCAAAATTATTGACTATTAAACTAACTGAGCTGACACAATTGGGCGTTTTGTGGTAGCCACAAGTGTTGGGAGAGACAGAGAGCTGAAGGAAACCATTAGTGATTTCGCAAATCAATAGTGGTTTTTGGTAACAATATATATTTATTGTGTTCCGCATATATTGATATCTATTAAGATATATTGAGTGAGGTTGAAGTTCGAGCATCTATTTGTATATATTTTGTGTTGTGCGTTTTTCTTATATTTTTGTAATGTAGAGTAATTAATTGTATTGGGTGGGGGATAAATATATGTTATTTTAATCAAATAAATAGGTATCCGTTTATTTTGTCTCTTCCGATCTGACAGGCTTCTCACGAGTGAGTGAGTGGACCTTGTGGCGGGTGGTTTCCGGGACCAGCCGCTACAACGCGGCCGTAGTTCCCTTGCAGCACTTCTTTGAAAATGCGACCCACGAACTGAGGTCTTTATGGGTCATTGGCCACGTCATACCGCCTACAGCATTACCATCTTAAAGAAGAATTTGGCCTGGAGCCGATATGATGGGTGGTAATCTGATTACTCGGC
>OZ018322.1:160352347-160432347 GCA_963969495.1 Ceratothoa steindachneri | reverse complement strand
CAAGCTTTGGGAGTAGTGGCGTGGCGACAAATAGTCAAAAGTGGTATCCTAAAGGATGGCATCCTAGGCGACGCTATTGGCGCCAATGTCCCGAGAGCTATACCTAGCTCTCGAAATAAGAGTGTATCTTATATCCAGATGCAGCAGCAGAGCTACTGCCAAAAAGGAGGTATCTAAATCGAAAAGAAGTACGGAGACATCATGCCGGGTGTAAATCGGGCATCCTCCTGCCCAGCCTCCATCTATTGGTGATGGGGTCGCAAAACCCTTATACCACAGGGGGGTTGGCAGGGGCTCCGGCCCAGCAAAGGTTAACGGGAGAAGACGAGCCTGCACCGTTCCTCTCAATTAGCCTGGAGTTAGTGGCAACTTCATTGAAGTAATACACCCTCCAGGCCTAGCTAGCAAAAGATGCGCGGGCATTGTTCTAAGAGAAGACTGTTATAGCCTGGCCGCATGCTTCATGAAGGCTGAACTTTGGGCGCTGTTTGTCTAACAATGCCCTGTCGCCTTCGAGGACTTATCAGGGTAGGTTGGGCGGGCCATGCAAGTCTTTTTCTCTCCTGCTAGAAACCTTAGGCGAGCAGGGAGTCATCGAAGGCATGGGTCCCTCTTTTGGAGAATCCACCGTCTCCGTGATACCTAGCCTAACACTAGGTGTTGGCAAAGGAACCGAAGCTTCTTTAGTGCTGTCCTACTTTAGGAGGCCAGTCATAGAAACTCCGGAAGAGGGCCCAACGACCAACTTCAGGGGTGTACCTCCAGTGAGTTTAACGACTCTGAGGTGGCGCGCTGCAGTTTCGCCGTACCAGAAACAGTAACGCTGTGAGAAGGTAGGTGAGCCCTCGTTTTATTTGTGGCTTGGTGTGAACCTTTGTGCCGCCATCTTTACTAAGGAAGCGCCCGGGAAGGATAGACCCCACATAATGACGTAGAATGGGGGTAAAAACCACCGTAGTCGTTGGGCTAAAGTAGTCACTAGCAAAGGATATATTTTTTTAACATTAAGGCATAGGATGTACCAGGGCCGGGCGAGTCAAGACCAAGTCCTTAGCCTCACGACATGAAAGACGATCTTGAGCCTGAACTGACAGGATTTCTTCCTCAAGGAGTTACGCACCACATTGATTTGAAAGCCTGGCGCGGCTCTCTGCATTTGACACACTTGGCCTCACATGACTTGGACTTATTGTGTGTGGCCTTGGAGCAACTTACACAGGCTTTGAGTAACACGACTTTGCGCGTCTACAGTAGCGATTAGTATGCCTGAAAGTGATAAGAGTAGTAGCACTACAAACGGGCACGCACTAACTCACTGAGCCTGTCAGATTCGAATATGACGAACAGTGTAGAAGTGAGTCTCGAGGCCCCTCCCTGTTCTCTTATCACACGCTCGAACTTTACCACCCATTGGTCGACCACCTCTAAGGGGATATTATCCATGAAGTAGTCCACGATTTCCCTCGCATAAACTACTCCTTTTACAAAGTTCATGGTAGACTGCGGCACCACACTCACAGGCGTGCCATCAAGTGTCCGAAGGGCACTAATCATGGACGCCTCGGAGTGATTCGACGCATTCAACAAAAGGCTCCCTTCCAAAAAATGGTTCACCCTCTGCTCTCTAACAATCACACTAGCTATAACTCTCTTGTGATGGATCATGTTGCCCTTATCAAACATGCTGCCATCAGTGGAGCGAATAACAAGGAAGTGTTTGAATCTACAGAGCTCGAAAACGCCAGTTAGCCTATGAATTAGGGGCCCTGACGTAATCCAGGCTCTGTTCTGCGCAGTTCTGTTGTTCATTTTCGATTCCCCACCCCAAGGAGCAATGTGGCACGATGTGCCGATCTCCACCTGGTCTCTTACAGAAACGGCCGATCAACCGTCTTTCACCGCGGCGTCCGCGGAGGGAGAGGAGCCTTTAGTCCTTTTAGTCTTTTTCTAGGTCTGTTTCTTTATATGAGAAGACGGCGGGGAATGAAACGGCTTCTTTCCTCCTCCGGTAGGAGCACCTAGTTAAGATAGGTCTACCATTGGCAAGACCATTCTCTAAAATGGAAAAGGTCTTGCCCGTGACAAGAGCAAACTTCGCTTATCTTCTCTTTGGCCAGAGAACCGGCATCCTCCGGGACCGAGACCGGGGTACATAAGGTGACTCGCTCTAAGCGCATTATGAGCCCCTACATGTTTTTTGAAGGCATAGGCCGACGCGCCATGCCTATCCTTGTCCCTCCTAACGGGGTTGTCTTTGACGCGCCACTCTTACCAGGGTCGGCCAGCTATGGGCCGCCTGCCTACACTCTAGGCAATCCCCTTGGAAAGAAAAAGGGTAAACTGCCGCAAAAAGAAGCGAGTTGTTCAAGGGCGACTCCACAGAAAGGAGGGAGAGGGAATCCTTTGCACCCATATGCAAAGGTTACAAGAATTTTGGAGGGTCCCCTGTGCAAGCACAGAGCGTGAGGGAGAACTCCATTTTTTTCCGTGGAGCTGCCTGAGGGTTGCTCCAACGATAGGCGAGGGTAAAATAGAGAGAGTGTATTATTTTTTTTAAAATCATCATTGGTCCCATTTTATAGCACGGGATGTAAACGCTCTTCAAGGGGAGAACACGAAGCCGGCAGAACCGGCTGCCGCCATCTGAGGACAGTAGACCCACTTACTGACCTGGCAGCCCATCAGCATAGCGGCTCCAAATGGGCACAGCAACAAAATTGATAAAGATACAATGGAGAATGAAAGGACATGGGCGGAACGTGTGAGAGGGGATGAAGCAGGTTGTTAAAAATCTACTACCCCATGCTGGAACTCAGGGGTGAATAATAATTTGGGGAAATATCTAAAAAAGAGTTGCTATTAAAATATATCCTGGTATCGGTGTGAGTTATGTTACAGTCAAATGCCTTGATATAACTCATATTTGTTAATTAATACAATATGATAATGGCATATCTTGTAACTATACCTTAGAGGAAATAGGTCTGATACGCACGCAGCACGAGGATGGACGCATCAGTTCAGAAAGCCTCAGGAGGCCACCTGACCATATTCCAGTATTGCAGAAGTGTTGATGAAGATCTGTGATAGTAAGAATATCCAAGGCTCACCTAGAACAGGATAGTTCAGGGTCAGATCTTTGTGTTGCAATATACTGAGGGTGGCTATGTTATTGCATCCATCAGAACATCCAGTCCCAGGCGGCTTGCAAAAGGCTTCCAGTCATGTAAAGCAAGTTTGAAGCCGCTGATCAGATTTAAACAGAAACTACGTCGATTCTTTTAAGAACATATTACAGTAATGTAACAAGTGTAAATTTGTGTGTGATTTATGTTCTGCGATTTCAGGTTCCAGTTTTTCTCGACGACCAGCAAGGTAATTGGCCGCGGGAATGATAGGAAGAGTGAAACCAAAAGTGCATAGTGCCAGTAGTAAAGCATAGAGACTGCTCTGAAATGGTATGGGGCTGAATTTCAAGATCAGTGTTGGCTCGCATCACCATTTGTGATGGCACGTAACCAAGTCCAGCATAAGGGCGGCTAAGCGTACTGAGGAACTCCGAGTGGCGAGACTCTGCAAGGAGAATCCCAAGGAGTTAATCGGCTATGTAAATAGCCATAAACCAATCCATCATACGATTGGGCCCTTAGTGGACGATGAGGGTACATTAACTCACTCAGATTCAGAAAATGCTAACCTTCTCAATGACTACTTCTCTTCAGTGTTTACTAAAGAGTGTGTTCCCATCCCCCAGCCCACGGATTCCTACTCAAGGGGAAAAGCTGAAGGCAATGGACTTCACCGAAGGAGAAATAAATAAAAAGATCGCTGACCTAAAGACGAGTAAGTCCCCGGGACCGGACGGGTTTCTATCGAAGGTGTTGAAGGAAGTGTGCGATGAAGGATCACGACATCTGTGGGCTATCTTTAACATGTCAATCCGGACCGGATGCATTCCTAGAGACTGGCGTGAGGCGCAGGGGACTCTGATCCTCAATAAAGGAGACCCCAGCCATCCGTCAAACTACCGACTTATCAGTTTGACTTCGATAGTCGGTAAACTCATGGAAAGCATGATAGTGAACAAAATGACGTCGTATTTAGTGTCAAACCTGCTACTGAAGAGTTCCCAGCACGCCTTCCGAAGGCAACGGTCATGCCTGACGAACCTTATGGAATTCTTTCACTTCATCTTCAGTGAGCTGATTGGGACAAGGCGGTGGATGTGGTGTACTTAGACTTTCAGAAAGCCTATGATAAGTTACCACACCGCCGCCTTCTCCGGAAAGTGCAAGCGCTGGGGATAGACGGAAAAGTAGCGGGCTGGATCGAGAACTGGCTAAGTGGCAGACGGCAACGGGTGGTGGTGAATGGACAGGCTTCTCAGTGGGTGCCCGTTACTAGCGGGTACCTCAAGGATCTGTCCTTGGATCACTACTATTCATAATATACGTCAACGACATAGACGGTGACATGGTCGCCAAGATTTCTAAATTTGCCGGCGATACTAAGCTTGGTATGAACGTTGCAAAGAATGTAAATACTGCCCGCCTGCAGGAAGATCTTATGAAGATTGGGGAGTGGTTGGACACGTGGCAAATACCTTTTAACGTGGGGAAATGCTAAGTAATGCATATCGGCCACCGAAGCCCCCACTCTCAGTATATCCTTAAAGGCACTGCTATTGAATTCCCCGACACTGAGAAGGACTTGGGTGTAACTATCACTAGCGACCTCAAGTTCTCGAAACAGTGCATCGAGGCAGGGAAGAAAGCCCAAAGGATGTTAGGGTATGTAGAGCGACAGTTTGTATATCGGAACAAGGAGATAGTACTTTGTCTGTAGAACTCCCTCGTTTGGCCGCGCCTGGAGTATGCCGTACAATTTTGGAGTCCTTCGTTTCGAAAGGATATCGCAAGGTTGGAACGCGTACAAGCTTGGGCAACCAAACTGATTCCCTCTATCCGACATAAAAGTTATGAGGATAGACTAAGGGAGTTAGATCTGTTCTCGCTGGAAACCCGTATACTGCGTGGTCAGCTCATCGAAGTTTTCAAAATACTTTGAGGGTTCGACAATGTTAACAAAGGAATATTTTCACACTGAGTGAGAACAGAACGCGCAATCATAGCTTCAAACTTCAACTGAAGCGTTACAACCACAATATGTGTGGAAATTTTTTCACCTACAGTATCTGCGGTAAGTGGAACGCACTTCCAGTGGAAGTTCTGAACAGTGAATCTGTTGACCAGTTTAAGTCAAGACTACACAAATTCTTTAAAAGTGTACGTTTAGGGACGCAAAACAATTAAGCAGCCATGTGCCCGCTCGATTGCTAGTCCAAATGTACCTTCTTTGAATGGACCGTAACCTCAGTGAATTATCAAGCTACTTCAGAGAATCCATGCTGCACTTAGCACTTAACTTTCCACAATTAGCCGAAATGTGATTATCCAGCAGTAAAATGATGCACACTATCACAAGACTGCATCCACCATACAGTGGGACTAGGAAAACATTATTACAGTGATGGATAGTCTAACTTAGTCTCGGGATATGAATCCATCGAAATGCAATTTATCTTCTTGTATCAGTTTAGTGTTACTGTAAGTTGCCAAAGCGATAACTACTATTTATTGCATTATAATTTAAGAAGGCAACTTTCTTAACATTTGTCATTTTTAGTTTTAGTTGTTAAAAATTTAGGGGTATGGATAAATTAAAATACAGACATAAGTCAGGAGGAGGAATTGCAAGCAACTACACTAAGGATGAGTGGTGAAGTGGCTAATGTTCTCGGTTATTTTTTTGCTGATGTTACATGTTATGGCAAATTTTTAATTTTGTTACTTTTGTTGATTGTCTGGGGCATATCTAACTTATTCCTACTTATTTCTTTATCTTTCACTGTTTTATCATTCACATTGTTATACAAATGAAACTCTATGAACTTGCATTAATATATGTACAAACAACACGGTTGAAGCTTTGGCGATTTTTGTAAATATAAATACAAAAATTAGACAAAAATTTATGAGTGAGGCCCTATTAACTATAGTCATCAGGGATCTAACGCTTTCTATCACCTGCGCTTCTCAAGTATAAGGTTGTTGGCTCAAATTCTGGTGGAGGTTCAATTTTAATGCTTCAGGGACACTTTCAAATAAAAAATTTACTCTACCCGAGGTTGGACTGGGAATCGTTTAAAAGCCCTTTGGGCAATTGTATTGGTATGTCTTTCCCTGGACTTTTAACTGAGTTCAGGTTACGTTTTTTTCGTACTTCGTTGCTGAGGGCAACACCTGATCTGTGCTCGCGTGAGGTCTCTTGTTCGTTGATTTTTCATTATTCGTGAGGTGCAATATTGCCTTATTAATATCATTAATATACAAATACAAATCTATTTACTTCATTACGACATATTGTGGAATTGACCAGATTTTACACATTTGCCTTGAAACACACGAATTAACAAACGCAATGGGCGTATATAATGCGCATGAAATGCTTTAGCGCATCGTATGCTAACTTATATAGGTTTGTGGGAGGTGTGTCTTAACAGATAAAATTCTTATGTAAAAAAATATATTATTCACGATCACAGGATGCAATTAAAATTTATATATCATTATTTATATAATTATATTTTGTATTACTTGTTTTTTATTATATTAATAAAATCCGGTATACGCTTTATAACTATCCTTATCTATTTAGAAATTACTTATCTATGTGACATATATAAAGCTCATTTTAAAAACATTTTAATATTTACATATATTTTTACTCAGCCTCTCTGTTGAAAGTACTTACACTAGGAATGTGCTCTATTCAGGCAATGCAATATAATAAGAAGATTTTTTTTCAATAGCTCTGTTTTAAATGAATCCAGAGGCGCATTTTAATTACAGGTTGTGGATAATTGACCCGGGCAGCTGGTACCATTGATCTTCGCTGAACATCAATTTGAATTATGTGCCTGAATTCGCCTGTATTATGACGTCAATTTTATCTAAAATCCTATCGCACGGTTCAGTAATTACTGATATTAATTTCTAATTACTCTTTTCAAAATTAATTCAAATTTGGGGAAAATAAATAACGATAAAGTAAGAGACTAAATGCATACAATTTGCCAGCCATCGTTCATCAGCCTTCAGGCAAATAGATGTGTTTGCCTGTTGGTTCCCACCCCGAAATATATTCAGCAGTTCATTGTGCCCGTACCTTTTACATTTCGGATAGTGACGGTCTAGAACATGATATATATATATATATATATATATATGTGTGTGTGTGTGTGTGTGTGTGTACTAGAAGTCGGGTGCCCGCCGTCGACCTGCAACGGCATTTGGTTTTGTACGGGTATCATTTTGATGCCTATTTGCATTCCGTCACTCCTAGAAGTAGATATTCAACATCATTTTTTTTCTGGTTGTTATTCCCTTTTTGAATTTACAGGTACTCGTTCGTTGGAATAAGAAACCATTCGTGGCTGTATTAGTTATATTATTAGACAGTCCTTTTTAAATATTGAAGAGGCGAATTGCAGAAAGGAATCTCTAATACTTTCTTATAAGTAAACTTGATAATGTTAATTAAACTTTTCTTTCTAACATCTCCCGGGCTGACTTTAACGATACAGCTTGCTAAGAGCAAACTGGGTACCTCTGGCACAAAACTTATTGGGGAAAGGAGAGAAACATGAATCATAAAAACACAGTAAAATTTATTGATTAAACATTAAAAACTGAGATCAACTGTTTTTTTCCAAACAAGATTTGTATTAATTGAAATGTAATCAATCATGTACACACTACTAAAATTTAGAAGAGTGAATAATGGCAACTACTGCAAAGTTTTAGAATATACAATATTTTTTGCCTTTCCATTTCCATTAGGAGTAAAAATAAAATGATTCCACCCATTTCCAACTCTTGAGCATCCATCATAGAGCTATGAGAAAAGCCAGGATGTAGCAAATGAAGTCCCACAACCTTCAGAGACTAGCCTTCGGTTTTGTTGATAGACATTGCAAAACTGACTCTAATAGGAAATTACAGTCTTTTGAATTCAAATGGCATGTCTATAAGTATCAGTGGAATCCGTGGAATGAGAACCAATTCTCTTTTCGCTTGACCAGTTAAAATTTCATTTTGAAGAGGGTAGGGAATAATTGTTTCTTAATTAGTCTTGTTCCATTACATAGATTTAGAGGATCAAAATTTCTTAACAACTTCACTGGAGCTCCTTCTTTTAAGCAAACTTTATGGGAAGCATTCCAGGAGGATCGAGTGAGTTAAGAAACTCAGTGGGATAGTTAACTGCTTAGGCAGGGTTAAAGGTGCAATCATAAGAGAAGTATTTTTTATCTCTTTTGGCAATTATTGAAGAGGTCTCCAGTTGATGGCAGGCACTGTTTTATTTCTTGGGGATAAAATTGCCCTGTGACAGATCCAGTTCTGGTTTTGGAAGCGATGCTATAGGCCTGAATAAACCCTAAGTTAAATTTTTTCAATATCCTTCACCAAAATTCCACAACTTCCTGAAAGTGAAATATACCCATCTGCATTATTTTTAATTGTACGATTGTCTAGGTCCATAAGTTGAGATTCAAATATCCTAGCATTGAAATCTCCAAGTAGGTGAACGCTCATTTTTTTATTCAAGGATAGTCTTTGAAAATGACGCAAAGGGTAAGAATTCTTTAAGTAGGCATTGAGTTGATTAGCTGCTGTTCCTCTCTTAATCACTGGTAGAGTTTGTCTAAAGTCTTTTGACAAAAGAAGGGTCAACCACCCATGAGCTGGTAAATTGGGATAATGTCCTGCAGTGTTTTATCCAAAGCTTTAAATGCCTTTCTGCGAAATATAGTGCACGTTTGCTAAACAATAACAGAGGTTACTTTCAAAAGATTTGACGCAGTGGTTCCTATCTTGATGCTGCAGATAGGATATTCATTAACATTCCAATTTAATGAAAGCTTGAATGTGGAATGAGCTATTCTGCCTCTTGATAGAAGTGTGGCAGCCATGCCAGATGAGGCTACTGCAAGTACAATCTTTCTCTGAATTCCTACAGCTGATAGAATCAAGTTTATGACAAAAGTTTGTCCAGTTCTTCCTGTAGAATCAAAGAAGAGTATTTCAACCTTGGCGGAATTTACATTTCTTACGATCATTCCATATGCTTTTCTTTGCTTTCTTTGATCCTAATTTAAAAGTGGCTCATTGATCCGTACCATAACGGAAAGTTCCTCAATTTTGTAGCTCGTCTCTCTCAAGGTTGCTCTGCTCATTGATCCGTACCATAACGGAAAGTTCCTCAATTTTGTAGCTCGTCTCTCTCAAGGTTGCTCTGCTCATTGAAAGTGGAAAGTGAATATCTATTTGGTTTCTGAATCCCAAATTTACTCAAATCTCTCTGAGTTAAGGATATAACTTTGTCTTGCATCTCTAAGAGTGCAATATTCGCAGTTATTGGGTTAATTTATGCTTGAGGTTGTTGTAACTTGAAATGATTGAGAATACCTTTAGATAGATCTTCCTTATACTTTTCTCAAAGGAGCCAATGGGTTAGATAGCTCACCTGTGACAATTATCACAGTAAATAAGTCTCTCATTGTCTTTGCAGCATGTGTGGTAGCTGCCTACTCCAAAGTTTTGTCCTAATGTTCAGCATTTTTTGTTAGTCCAGGAGCAATGCATGCTTACTTGTAGGTTTCTATTTCTTTTCCATTAACCGTTCTAAGCATATTGAAGTCAGTTGTTCCTCTCACATGGTGCAATAATAATCTTAGAAATAAACATTCAGGCTTTTGGGGGTGAATGGTATATTTCCTACTGAGAACATCACTGCAGATGATTCATATAACTGTTGCATGTAGTTTTTCTTGCTTCTTCCTAGAAAATCTTCCTGCTTTGAAGGTAAAATTTTTAAATAATTCAGGATATAGAAGTGTTTTGGCAAACTCGTCTTCTGTACAAATGTTGAAAAACGCCATTAAGGTAGTGTTTTTTGGCTATTCAGTCAGCTTGCTTTCATTTTCCTCAGTGTAATTGACTTTGACCATTTTATAAATGCACAGCTAGATGCTGAACTGATAGACTTCTGTCATGAAATGGGAAAGAAGGTGTTTGTTCTCCAGCCTGCCTGATTACTCGAAATATATCTTCTAATTTGAAATTATTCAACTTCATTATGTTTCTCCAGGCTGAAACCTGCTTGATCACTACCTTTGTTTATATACTTGCAAACATATTTGATCGCTTTCACAATGTTGCAAAATTCTAAATTGATATTGGCATTAAATGTTTTGCAAAGCAAATTACTATACGGAACGACCCACTTGTTGTCTACAATAATATCATGCCATTTTTTCACAGCGAATGAATATCCTCCATCTTCTGATCTTCTTGTTTTATAGATTGGATATCATCCTTTATCAGCCCGTGTTTCGATAATTAAGTCCCTTGAATATTTTTTGCTGCACCTTTTGCTGCACCTTTTGCCTACCATGTTAGGGCTAGTTGGATTAACAGAACCACATTGTAAATGGATCATAATCTTCTTGATGAGTTCAAACAACATTGGGGATCTGTTTCAGGATTTGGTAATTCGGCACTGATTATAAGGTCAATCTCATTGGAACTTATATTGTCTTTTACCCGAATTAGCAAATGGGCAGGTGGCAAGCCTCGCTTTTGCCATTCAATTGTATACATATGGAATCTCACTTGTCCAAAGATCTTTCCTTTACTAATCATATCTATGAGTTTATCCACTTTAAGCTTGAATACTAATGCCACAATATCCTGTCTGTCAGTAGCAGATTGTCCAGGATGTAGATTCTCTTGCACTTCTTTTCATGTAGGATTACAGGTAAAGGTAATAAATAAGTCAGGTTTGCTATAATGTCTGACATAGCAAATTGCACCCTGTACTCTCTCTCTTACATGTACCTAAGATCTCCAGTAAAAGAAAAAGGCAGAATTACCATTTGTCCAGCATTATTTGCAGTGCCATCATTTAACACTACATCTTTTAAGTAGATGTAGTCCTCTGCTCTAAGCTTTTACTGACTCAATCTTGGAATACATATCAACTAAATATTGATTGAGATGCTGCAAAAATCTTACTAGCAAATTGATTTTTTTCTGCCTCACCATTATTCTATACGCCTAAAAATCCTGAGCAGATATTTTTTGGGTATTCCTTGTTCCACTTTTTGGATCTGTTTGCTTTAAAAGAAAATTATAACCCTCAATTCCTTGCAAGAATTTTGAAGGGTATTGTAAGGAGCTACAGCAAATTTCTTCAGATTTCCATCCTAATATTGTAGAACAATAGCTCTTTTTTCAAAGTCTTGTTCTACAATCAAAAGTTCAACTTCATTTGTTGTAGGAAAATTGACTCTTCTTTGATGTTCACCATTCGCAGATTTGTCTGCCCTGATCATCATTCTGACTTCTTCATGTGTATTTATTTCCAAGGCTGTCTTAAATTTTCTAATATAGACATTGTTTTGGTGAAGGAATTCATGGAGATTCAGCACTATGTTTAGTTGCAAATCCTTACACATATTTGCTCTGGTCTGTGATTAAAGTTTATGTTCCTTAGTGAAGTATATTTGAGGAAATTTGATTGGCTCATTCAGCGAAGGATAAATTGAATCAATTCTGTGATAAATTTGGCCTTGGACTTTGAATGTTGACTTCCACCCTGGCAAAGTTACATCATTAGTTCCAAATGTTATTATAGAAAACAGTTGTTGTAAACTCTTATGCATCTTAAAAATTCAACTGAATCTGGATTTAATCTATCTAATAGGGAACCTATTACTATGGATTATATTATCAGTTTTTTACCATTTATTTCTGTGTCCCATCTTGGAGTTGTGGAAAGCTAAGGCATTATTCAGATAACCCTTAATTACTGCATTTTTGTGTTGTTGAGTCCTTATGGAAACATTTTTGAAAGTTTGGCATACATAGAATAAACTACAATTTAAACATGGAATTCGGTAAATTACATTATTAGCATTACTGGGGCTATGCTTTATTACGAGAATTTTAACATATGATTGGAAAAAAATAAGACTATAACTCAAAACCACATAGACATTGCAAAAGGTATACTTTGTTCAGTAGTTAGTAATATGTATAAAAACTTCCCCAATTTTTCCTTTAAGATTTATATCCACACTTAAATCCTTAAAATGGACCAAGATTTGCACATTACAAAAGCTGATAAATCTAACACGTTTGTTATAATGAACAAAACAACGTATTTAGAAAAATGTCCACCTTATTGTCCGATAGCTCTACATACCTTTCGTTAAGTAAGGATCCCTCAGATGACGTAAATAAGGGTTTTAATAGAGACGTAAAAAAACACCTAAAAAAACACAAATTAATTATAGACTCTCTCTTCTAGTGGCTCTCCTTTACCCTATTTTTATGGCTTAATAAAAATTCATAAACCAGGAAACCCAATAAGACCAATCATAAGTGCCACTGGTTCAATTCAATATAAACTTTCAAAATACTTAGTAAATTGACTTTCGCCTATCTTAGGAGAAAATGTTCCCTTAACCTTTGCAATAAATTAAACAATATGAGACTAGTCAGTTTTGATGTCACCTCATTATTCACCAGCAAAGCGAACTGCCCGTTAGCAGAATGAACTGCCTCACCGAGGAGCAGCGCCAGCATGCCCTCAGGGCACTGTCTAAGGTCATGGAGCCAGGCAGCGCAGTCTACTTCACCGACAGCTCCGTCAATCCCGACAGCGGGAGGTCCAGCGCCGCCTTTATCAAGAGCAGCTTGACGCAGGCGTGGAAGACATCAGACCACTACTCCGCCGGGAAGCCACTGTGGTGATACACACGGACTCTCGGTCGGGACTGCCGGCGCTGCAGCACGCCCACGCCCACACTCGGGACAACATCCACCTCATCACCACCATCCTGTGCACCCTGAAGGACCTGGCAGCTCAGGGTAGGCGTGTCCGGCTCCACTGGATTCCCAGCCACGTTGGCGTGCGCGGCAAGGATGCTGCCAACGAGGCTGCCAAGCGAGCCGCCCACGGCCCCACCATCACCTGGACTGTGCGCTCCAGCCTGCAGCAGCTCAAGGTGCAGGCTAAAACGCAGGACCGCCCACAACGCCGACCAGTATCACCAAGAATGGGAAGCAATTAAGAGGCAATGGCGTGGTATGCTGCAGCCACAGCCTATCGCCCACTGAACTCATCCTTCTAGCAGCCCAGAGCGAACGGCGTGCTGCTACAGCGTGTGAGGCTGGGCTACTCCACGCGGGAAGATCTGCACGCCGACTTTGTGGCAGGAAGGTGCGAACACTGTGGCGGCCGCTCCCGGCGCCCACTGGTACACTACCTCCTCTCCTGCCCAGCCACCGCCCGCCTCAGGCCAGAGCGAGCGCCAGCCCCTCCCCCTGTAATAGGTGCCCTACTGAGGGCGCGAGAGGCAAGAGCCGCCCAGGTGGTGCGCCACACCCCAACAAACGAGCTGCTGGAGGTGCTGAGAACAGCACCCCCTCCGCGCTCATCGCCGCTCGCGCCCAGCCGGGCAACAGGTAATGAAGACCGACGCCACCCACTTGCAGCAGACAAGAAACGCGTGGGACTCTCCACCACGTCTTACTGCAATGTGTAATGTGTGCACTTATACCACATGTATTTTTATTATTGTATCATATTATTACTTTATTTGATTTTTGGTGTTTTTTTTAATTTTATTATTATTTGTATTATGATTATGTATAAATGTACGCTATTGCACAATGAACCTATACAATCAAATTTAACTTAATTGAATTACTTGCTTCGCTCCATTTATTAATATCCGCTTCGTTTATATACCCATTTGATCTAACTTATTTTTGATTGTTCGCCCTGCCCATATAATTCTCTTTTGCTATGTTTTTTTTGGCGTTTTTGTATTAGTTTTTAAGACTTGTTTTTTTATCATTGGTATTTATTCATATATCCTTATTTCTTTTTTAATATAGCCTAGTTTTCATCTCTGGTAAATACGGTAACTTATGCCACAAGTAGGCAGTCGCCAGATGAGCTCTTAACTTAGAAAAAATCCACTCTTATTTCCATATATTAAGTTTGAGAATTATGAATATGTGTGGAGGCAAGATATGATAAGAGAATTCCGAAGGTGGCTGAGCCCTTTCTCGTGAAAAAAAAGATTTAGAATGTTGTAAAGCAATTGGACATGCCACATTGCACTCTGTTTAGCGGGCTATCATTATCAACATTGACTAGAAGGGAGAATACGACCAATATGTTTCCATTATATAAAATTTCTTTTATGTATGATAAGTCATGGTGTTGACGATTTCTAAATAAAATTCTATGTAATCTTGTTAACATAAAATTTAACCTGCAATTCACGGCTGTACCTCGAGTTAGACGGTGTAAATATACTAAACCAAAAACACAAAATGTAAAATTTCTAAAAATAATAATATGTGATGTAAACTATCATCGGGTTTAATTTGATTTATACTACTATAACAACCTATATTACGGAAATGTCGCTAAATAGTCAGCTTATGGGGTCAAAGTTGTGTCGCAGCTAACATAATCTCGTCTATCGTAAAGTTAAAAAAAATTAAGACTTTCTTCGGTTGGAGAGTCCGAGGTCGATTAAAATATAGTTCGAGGTGAGAGAGTCATCCAAAAGGCGAATCGATGGTCTAAGGGAAAAACATTGGATTTACTGGCAATCCTAATAAAAAAAGTGAGCTCCCGGCACACGGACTTTATATAAAACTTTAGAAGAAATACTTTTCATCTTTCACGAAGCACATTTTTATACTTGTTTGAACTAATTTCTAGACCGGTGTAGGCATAAGTCAATACCATTAGGTAGAAATAAACGGAAGACAAGCCATAGAATAGATAGAGGCACGTCACCTTACCATATAACCATGCTACGAGACACCAAAACGTTTTGGTAATAGGCCCTTCCCTTATTCTCTCCCACTCTTTCGTTGGCTAATTACCTTCGCAAGATTTTCACTCATCTTAAATTGACCACTATGTTTACAAGACCTATAGAAAAGTTCGTTAAGTATTCACGCTCACTATTTGTCGTTATTAGCAAGATCGAAATCTACTCGATTGCCTGAATTGGGGGAACACCAAGCTTACCTGAATGGGGATCTTGTTTTGGAGGTTGATGTGAGGGTTGACACATACAGACGAAAGATTATAGCAGCCAAGCCATATAACTGGGCCAATAACAATAGTTGTCTCTCCAATAGGTGGAAGAATTATTAGTTCACGAATAGCTAAGGTTACTGGGTGTCGTCATCATGGATTTGACAGCTGGCCTCACATGTGCCACCCTTTTTAAATATTTCACAATAGATAGTCCGACTCAGAATTCAAGGAACTAAAATAAATAAGAAATCACTTTAATCTTTCTTCATGTCTCCCAATATTTTAAAATTGTCTTTCTATTTTCCCAAGGGCCAAAAAACGGATATCTCCGCAAGTCCTCAGTATTTTTTCGTTGTTTTCCATTTTCTCATCCGTTTGCATCATCCTTCTATTTCTCAACAGCATGAAGTGGTTTCTTCTTTATATCGTCTATTATTCATTGTTTATTTCTTGATTTCCTGACTTTTGAGACAAATGTGATCAATGAAGAGAGAATAAAGCCGTGCCTATTTTTTCTTGATAAAATAGAAAGGAATATTCATTTAATCTTGACAAATAGGTTTTTTGGGGTTAGCAGTTTATGGGGGTACCGTGCTTATATGAAGGTTAATTAAATATCTGACACCAAAGATGATTTCTTCACTGTGTTCTTATTTTGCCTGGGATTACCGAAAGTTTTAGAGTAAATCGAGGGGAACTTGAGTGAGATAATCTTCTTAACGACATAATATAATAATCTTAATAATGCAATAATCATTTTAAGTGAGTTGCTTCGACTATATATATGCTTATTTTATAGAGGGCGTGGCCAGGACTCGTCCGTGGAATGAGCTGTAGTTGTCGAGTTCATTGTTCTTTACCCCAAACTTGAAGCTCCTGAAAGCTGTGTATGTCGAATTGTTTACATTTCTCAAGTTTAATTTATATAACAAGGTACGCTCGGATAAAACACACGATTATTTTTCTTGCTTTCCTTCTTCTGGACATGTGGTTTTCGTTTTATATGTCTAAGTGTAAAAATGGCAGGTAACTACCAGTTTTCATTGCGTAACGAAGATAATAACACCGGCAGCAAAATTTTGTTATGGCCGCCAGAAGATGGGGAGGAATCTGAGGTAGACGACGTTAGTGAGAATGTAGCTTTTGTGGAGCAAGGAAATAACAGAGTGGTGGGAGCAAGATTTCTGCTCCCATCCATCCCATATAAATCTGAAAACAGTCGCACTGAGCCTTCTTCTGCATGGGCAGCATCCATTTTTGAAGAGCAGGAAAGGTTTTAGTGTGATAATCCAGTAGCAGACCTTCGCCCAGCAAGCAAAAATGCTCGAAGCCTCTTTATGAGTGGATGAAATGTGAATTTCAGATTTGTGATGAAGGTGATGACCTAAACTTGGATGAAGTACATAAACCATCAATTGTAGAAAAATGGGCAGATAAAATGTTTACACCTGTGGAGATATTCAAATACTTTTGAGACCAAGAGTTGATTGAGGTGATCAAGACAGAGACAAACCGTAATCATCACGTTAAAGTTGGGAACGATTTATGTGGTATCCAAGAAGAACTCCATCAGGTACTTGGCCTCTTCCACTCTCAGACCTTAATCTAGTTCCAAACTGACTGCTGTATTAGGCAAAGCAGGCTGACACCTGAAATTTTGTCGTAACTCAGTGTGAAATGACCATAAATCGATTTGATGAGATTGTGTGAAGCCTACACTTTGCGGACAACTAAAACGAGACTTCGGATGATAAGAACTTTAATTATAACACTCTTTTTTGAACATTTCAACAAGCTCTTCATGGATATCGCTAAACGATTTCGTATGATACTGGCCATTGATGAAGCAATGATACCATATTATGTAAAACATGAATTCGAACAATTCAGTAGAAGAAACCCCGTAACATTTGGCTACAAGTTTTGGTGTCTATGCTCTCATGAAGAACTGTTAATTAATTTCGCTTGCATGAAGAAAAATACTCTGGGTGTGACGAAGGAATGACTGTGGAGTAATCTGTTCTCTATGCATTGCCTAAAGGAACAGTACCTAAGGGTAGCAGTGGATATGTTGACATCATTTTCTCTTCTCAAGTCTTTCTAGGAAGCTAATATTAGTCTGACAGGTACAATTCGTAAGGAAACAGTAAAGGATGTCCCAGTTACAGACATCAATGATAAAGAGTGGAGGCAGAGCTGTTTCAGGAGAAAGAAAATATGATTGCTATTTGTGCATGAAAGGACAACAGTGATGTTAAGCTGGCAAAAAACTGAAGTCACTATGCAACTCTTTCAATGGGAAGATGCAAATGGAGGTGCAAAAGAGGAAAAAAATGGTAGTAATCCCTCAGCCAAACATTGTGAAGCTTTATAACAAAGGAATGGGACGAGTAGATCTGTTTGATCAGTTTAGTAAAGATTATAGCGTTTCATTTAGGAAGTGAGTTGTGCTTCCCTCTTTTACGCTTCCTCTTGAATGGATCAACTGTAAATGGGTGTATTCTCTACAGAAAGATCCACAAGGTGTCACAGCTATCTTTTCTAAGTGAAATTGTTAATGTTCGGCCAAAAGCATCAGAGAAATCTTGTAGACTTGTGCCACTAACTTCACTCGACAATTTATACTACGATAGAACGAATCATTATGTTATGATGGGAGATACTCAACAGCGGTGTAGTGTGTGTAAGAAGAGTATAAAGTCTAAGTCTTCCAAATGTAATAAGGTATTAGACATTCAGTGCTTTGTTGAGTAACATTCAAATAAATAGGGTTGTGTATTTTCAGTTAACTAATGTAGAAGCCTATGACAAACCTCTTATTATGATTCAGAATATATAGGAGTAATTTCTCCTGAAAATTTGTTTCAACTGGTATGAATCTTATTATAGACTGCTTAGTTATATTTATGCGGTAGATTCTTGTAATAACCTTCATTTTCTATGAATTAATTTCTCCAAAATACTTTCTCTAAAACAAATATATATATATTAAATCAGATGGTTTAACAAATATTTCTTCTATTTAATCCAGACCCATTAATGAACCTTCTAATATCAATGCACAGTGATACAAATTGAAAATCACACGAAAAGGGAATTCTCCATAGAGCCCATTAAAATGCGCGTGTCATATTACCTTATTGGAGGAGCAAAATTGAAAAAAATATACATAATTCTCATCTTTATATCAAAATTGTAAAGCTCTATAAGAACAAACAAATTTGTATGATAGAAACGGGTAATCGCTGTTAAATGGTCAATCTGACCGTGTTTGATATTATTTGAGGTTATCTTGTTTTATTTCAACGCATATTTTAGTACTTAAGTTTTTTTCTACTCTGTTTTCTTTTATTTTATTTCTTTATTAATGATTTCTTTGAAAAGGAGTGACTTTGCATGTCTCAGTTTCTTTGGAAAATTGACTATAGGTCAGAATCGAAAGACATATGGAAAAAAATTCTGCGCTGTATGTTCTAAGTATATTTCAGTTCGAAGCACACTAAAGTCATCAGATTTTGTCTTAAATAATTTTAAACTCAGAAATAGAAAACCACCAAGGATATTCCTCGAGGGAAATATTCTAAAAAAGTTGATAAAATAACGGTGAGGTTGGGTAAAATAAAAAAGTCTGTAAAGGAAATTACCCGTATTGGTAATAAGAAAAGAATACTAAGTGCACTGGGGATTCTTAATTGCTTTCAGTCCTCCTGACACCCACTTTCTATTAATATACTATTTCGAAATAACAATTCGCTGCTCTATTCTCATTAAATTTCAATTGATAATTGCAAACGAGGCACGAAACTTAAATTCCTAAGTGAAGGTATATTTTTAAGCAGAAATCTTAACGGCTTTGTCCTCAAAGACTGCCTTTAGATCTACACATACCCATAAATCGTGGCTAGAACTCATCGTCGAGTGCAAATCAGAGCACGAAAAGATCATCTATATGACTTAGGCAAACGCCGCTATTTACAAAAGCATTGAATCTCTTTCCAATAGAAATTTATCAGTACGACGGAAATTGAAGCTGCCACTCTGCGTTGTTTGGAGAAATGGATATTTTAAAGGCTTCAATTTCAAGGGCAATTTTTTGTCTATAAGAGCCTTGATTCGACTTAGTTAACTCTTAACCCTTTATTTGGCGCCTATAGAATAATTGCCATTTAGAAAGTTCATATAAGTGATCATATCTGATCACTGGCCTGATAAAGGGTTAAAATGGGATTCATTTCAATTGGACGGGCGTAAATTTAGAAGACCAGCCTATGTACAGTTGAATTTCCGATTCTTATGGTTCTGTGGGATGGTACACATTTACATATATTTCAACCGAATCTCTCTGGAATTAAATAGTGCACCCGTTACCATAATTAAATCGTGGAAGATTCTAAGAATAATTTAGTAATTAATTTTTTATTTCTATTGTATGGATTAAATTTAATCCCACTACCACTACTTAAAGTCTAACACATATCCGTGGGGAACATGGTCAAGGTCATTTAGAGGAACAAGAATAGCATAAAAGGACTGGGCATGCACATCTACATTTCGTTATTTCCTAGGGATGGTGTTTACACAAGTTTCATTTTCCAATCCCATCCCTTTGTCTTCGCCCTTATAAACGCAGTCCAAAAAAGCCAAAGTGCCTCAATCTCCAAGAATCAAACATTATAGGACCATGTGGGAAGGATAGAAGTGATCAAATTCCATATAGAGAACACTGATAGAGTTCTTACCTGAATTTTGACGTTTGGGTTTTCATTTGGTTCCAGACCTCTAGGCACGATCACTCCAGGATTATGTTCTTACAGGAGACAATCTAGAAAACCTTCGTAGAAGAACTTTAATTGCAGTCTTCATATTATTGCTTGTAGTATAATAAGAAAGGGATCGGGACAAATATTACCTCACCCGCCTTTCTCCACGAAGTTCGAATGGCATCTTCTATTGTCTGCACTTCTGGCAAATCGATTACCTTCTTTCTTTATATAATGCATCACATAATTAATCCCAATTAGGTCCATGATAAACATAAACTTTAAGATACTTTTGGTTGAGCCGTTTCACACTAGTAACCCAGTTCCCTTCCACAACAAAATTATGAGTTTTTACAAATTTCATAGATCTTATTTTTCTAATCAAATCCAACCCATCAGACAACCATTTTACTTCGGTCACTTTAACGACGAAGTGGACTTATTTTCTTAAAGTTGTTAATTTTTTTTTATTAAAGCTGTTATCTGAATATTAGTAACTCACCTAAAACGGACTTAAAAACTAGTCATCAAGTTTCCCTTCGGACTAATTGACTAAGTATTCATCATCACCAATACTCAGTGACCACAGGTTCCAAAGTTTTACACCTCTTCTATAGTCCCATCCTTCTACGTAAATATACTTTCTACGTATTTCCTTTTTTCTATATTTCAATTTATGCTTATTCTACGCCATTTCCTTTGATGTATTTACTTCCCTAATGATTTTTCTATAGTTGACTTAAGGCGGTTGATAGGTGAAGAGAATAAGGATCATCAGTTATTCCTCAGGTAATTGACCTGAATCTTTCATTATTCATTGTCGCTATTTTAAATAAACTACCTAAACCACCATAAACAATTTACCGCTATAATTCTTTTCAAAATGTTTTTAAGTTTCAAGACGATTTGCCTTATTTCCTTTCCAAAGTATATCAAATGAACCTTGATGCAATGAACTGTCGCTTTATCCGACCTGAGTACCTTGTGACAATTATGATTCATCCAATGGTGATCTCTTAATGAATTTATGGCTTAGTTGTTAATAGCTTTACAGAAGAAATGTGACTTTCTAGCAAACTACTAATTGCGCCAAATTGAGAAAACTTGAGCTTAATTTGTTAATTGTGAATACTCTCGCTTTTCAATCTAGAACGAGATGCAACGAACAGTTAACGAAACTCACATAAAATAAAAATAATCCTGGCAAGTCTTTGGGTAGCAAAGGCCTAGTTGGAAGGAGATAGAATAGATCATCAAAGAAAGTGGTACTACTAAATTCTACAAATATCTTAACTTGCTCTAACAATATAGACCTAGATTAGTCTGTATGTCAAACTGTGGAAATCACGAACTCATGATACAGTGTAAAGATCCTACATGTCACCAAAAATTTCTTAATTTATCTATGGGGTACCGAGGGAAATCTGTTTTCAGACCTTCCAAGCTAGATTTAAATTAAGAAAAAAAAAACGAAATGCGTTTGATAATAGATTAAATCTAAATTTTGATTTTTTTCTCTATAAAATATCGTAATTAGCATAAATCGAAGAGCACTGATATTCTTATTTTGTCCCTAAACTGAATACGGCTTATTATTTGTTTCATCGGTTTTTTTAAATTTAACTAAACAAATTACAGTTTAACTAATTAATTTCAGTATTTATTCATCCAGCTTCCATCCCCATCCAGATCCTTTTCGATCTGTAAGAGCACTATTATGAATTTACGGAACTACAGACGAGTAAAGACCCTTGGTTAAATCTAAGTCTACTCTTGGGGGAATAAGGGTCGTGTGAGAGTAGAGAATTAAGAAAAGTGGTAAGATTGGTTTATTTACTATTACAACGCATAACGATGATTCAGTTGTATATCTTATTAACTAATATTCTAGAATGCTGATTGTGAATTCTGTTATTAGCATGTGTGCTCCTCCCTATATTTTAAATATGTTTATTCTATCTTTTTTTGTAAAAGTTACAAGAGGAAATCGTTTTAAGCTTAAATCCGATATTTTTCATTATACACTGGAGCACCTTTTAGAAAAATAGCTGAAAATTTCTATTCTCGAACCCTTTTTTCATCTCGACTACCTCAATTATTTGCCTACGCAGCCTCTGATACTTCAGAGAAATCAGGTTCAGTGACTTGAGTCTATCATGGTAGTAAGAGTTACAAAGCTCAGGAGTAAGTTTAGTCGCCTAAGCTGCAATCTCTCTAATATATCGAGATTTCGTCTTGAAAAAGGAGACCATAGATGGAAAGCATACGTGAACTGAGGCCGAACAATTGACTTAAATAATCAGGGGATAATGTCTACTTTTATTATTGAAATGCATTGAAACCCATCGTTCGTTTCATTTGTTTTTCTACTGGAGCACACTGTATTGAGAATTTCAAGTGGCTTGAAACTAGAATCTAAAGATCGTGCTTCTATGTCACACATTCTATTACGTGTCCCCCAAGACTATATTAAATTTTATGCTAGCTGTTGTTCAATCTAATCTGCATTACTCTACGATTACTCATATTCAACGGAAGGTGCCATGTGTCGGAACAAATAGGATCTCCCAAAGTCATATAAGTAAAATTTAAACTTGTCGGTATCGATACCAGCACACTTCGTCATTGCTCGTACATGTTTGGAAATGATTCAGAGAAAATTTCATCAATATCGGTCCATATTTTCTGGGATCACAAAATGATTGTTTCTCTAGAGAAAACCATCACGTAAGATAGAAAAAGGCAGTAAACGGAAGATAATTTATTGAAAGACGAGGATCAGAGACAAATGATAACACAGAACATCAGCTAATAATCTTGGATCCAGGAAGGGCCCCTTCACCACCTCTTCGGCTACCTTAGACGTCCTTAACCACGTTGCTCTTCAGCTGCTCCTTTGTCTTTTTCGGCAACGCCTGTTTGTGCATCAGAACTGCCCTCAGGAGGAACTATGTCTGTTTCTGGCTCTTGGTCCGCTAACCAACAAATCGATTGACGAGGTTGATGCCACGCTCGGCAACGTCGTTAGTCACACGGGGGGTGACAACTCGCTTGTGGGCCAGTAGGTACATGGGCTTGGATGGCCAGGTCGCCGGATTTTCGTCGAGGCAGGTCTGTTCTCCCAGAAGGCCTTTGATGACTTTCGACGATCGGACCATTGCCCAGGTGGAAGGTGGCTCTCGCAATTTAAGATCCTTTCACTGAATTTATCGTGAGCCGTTCTTTAATTCCAGTCGTGTCTTCATGGCCTGGACGATGGCGACCCTCTCCCTCTCGTCCAATTTTTTGTTGAAAAGCGCCAGCCCGATAAGGTCATTCGACAACTATCACAGGTGGCTCAGTCGGGAACAGCGCTAACGCTCCGATCCCCATAGTCCGCGATGTCTTGGATAAAGTTCCTGTCATTCTTCGGGGCGTGGGTGACAATGGGTGCTTCGTTCCAGTAATTGATGTATACCATTGCCACAAACAACGACATTTAGATCATTTCCTTCTCTTCCCGACCTGTCAGTTGGAGCTACTCGGCGAAGAGCTCGATCTTGATGCCATAAATCCCTTTTTCCATCCAGCGGGCCATGTGGTAAGCGGCAGGAACTCTGAAGGACATTGGCATGTCACCACCCAGGAACGCAAGACAGAGCTCTATCAGCTCTTGGTAGTCTTTACGCGGATAAGATCCAGCCTCCAAGAGGTAGCGCAGAAGTTTGTTTATGGACTGCCGTCGGGTGTCCTGCTCGGCCGACAAGGAGTTAGTGTCCAAGGGCTTGGCTTTGCTCTGGTAGATAATGGCTATCGTTTCTGCAGCTTCTTGAATAGGGCAATGTCCGGGTCAAAAGACGGACCGTGCCAAAATTTAAAAACGTCCTTCAGCACAACCTCAAACATGGTGCTGGCTCGTTAACCAGAGCAGGGGACGGTGCAGCTCCCGCTCGATCCGTGTACACGCACCTTGCACGAGGTCTGTATTGGACGCTGTGGTATTGAACCCGATGCCGATGATGTGGTTTTCCAGGCCATTCTGCCGTACAAGCTTCAGGACTGTGTCGGCCACTGCTCATCCGGTTTCGTTAGCGGAAACAGGGACGCCCAGGAGTTCTTGTATGTCCTCTCTAGTGAGCAAGACTGCAATCCTATACTCCAGTGATTTGTCATCCGTGATATTAGTGAGTAGCTTCGAGTCCCAGTGGAGGACCAAGGGTACTTCCGTGCCCCAGGCCAGCCCCACCGCGATTTTCTCTCTGTTCTTCACGCTAGCGCAGTCAATACAGGAGCGAAACAGGGTAAGATCGTTGATGTTGTGGCCAGGTGTGATGGCAGTCTCTGCAAATAACGAGGTGGCATTCCGAACCGACAGGTTGTCCCGATCCTAGGAAAGGGTCATCTCCTTGTTTAACTTGTTTGCTGGACGGCGAAGACAAGGTGATTTTGCAGGCTTTGAACACAGGAACGTATCATCATATTCGGTCGACGATGACGACCCCGAAGATGTCTCGAGAGCCCCATACTTCGTCAACATGGAAGACACAGCTGTGGCCTACCTCTCTTGTTGATCGTCCTCTCGCTTTCTCTTCAGCCAGGCACATCCCTGCTTGTTGACTGAAGTGTGCTCAACTCCAGCCATTGAAGAGCTCGTCCTGTCTTCACATTGGGACCTCAGGATCTCCTTGTCCTCCTCACGTATTTTTGAGGTTATGACATCTGCGTGGGCCACGTAGAAAATGTGTTCCAAGAAGTCCTCGGAAATTCCTCGCTTTGCCACGTCCCTCTCTCTCGTGCGATTCTTCAGCTTCTTGTTTTGAAGTCGCTGAAAAGCTTCATGACTTTCTTCTTGACATAAGAAGGGTCAGAGGTTGGAATGTTGATCTTCTTCCAGACGTCGAGGAATTTGGTGGTGGTGGAGCCAGCGGCTGCCGTAACGAAATCCTTCTTATTGATATGGTGGAACAAGAACAAGGCCAACACGTTCATCTGAGTGGGCAGTCTGTTTCCGGGAATGATCTCAGAAGAGTCCGTATCAAAAGGCGTATCTTGTGATCGCCTAACACATGCCATTGCACTTCAGACATCTTAGGAAGAGAAGAAATAACTTCAATTTTAAAGTGATCAATATCACTCAAAATACATGAAGTAGACAATTCCTGGCTCCACTATTATTGCGGAAATTAAATAAAATTTTACAGTATTTAGTTTCACACAAGAGGCTACCAGGGCGTCATGTGCTTGAGTGTATATCACCATCTTTAATTTTATGCGACACCCTAGTGTCGATTCTAGCGTATGATTTATGCCCATATTTGTATCGTCCACAGAAATAGCTCCCTTGCTTAACACATTACAATGTAGATTGGTTATCAATATTAAGAACAGTACAAGATCCAACAATAAACCCTTTGGAACACCTCTTGTCATATAAACCCAATCAGATAATTCAGCTCGAAAGACACCTCTACGATTTATATGGCAATTTCCAATCTAATCGAAGAGTTGACCTTGCTTTAGCGAATCCAAAAGTCTTTTAAAGTCGAGTTAAATTGCGTCAACAGCTTTAAAATGATCATAACTAGATTTGTTTAAAAAGAATGACGCCTACTAAGACCATGTTAATTGCTGCTTAGCAGGCGATGATTTACCAATTTCTCGAATAATTTATCCGTTATGATTGATTCTAAGAGTTTAGCAATGACAGACATTCTTTCAGCAGATTGAGAGGACATTATAAGAGTAACACACACCAAAGATTATTTTAGTTGGATCTTTTCACAATGTATAAAAATGAATTTACTATTGGCCTAACATCAATACGTTCATGCTGACGTATAGTCCATATTTTTATCGTATATTATCCTTTTATCATTGTCATAATTCTTTTGCAATCCTGCAAGCAAGTCTGTATCAGTTTATTTACGCAACTTAGGATCGAACTGAAATAGGAAACAACTTCATTAGGTAGTTGTAAAAGAAGCTAGGCATATGTTAGTATCAACCTTCCCAATTTAAGGAGTGGTTAAACTATACTAAATATCAACGGGCTTTAGAATAGAGAACCAATCCGATTGATAGTTTTAGCGCGCTGACTTTTCTTCGCTGACCACCCAAATTTCGCATTTTAACAACAAAAATCTACTCAATCACGGGAGATCCTTAAAAAGAAAATGGATACCCAAACTAGTGAAATAAAACGAAAGAACAGAGATAGAATGACGAAAAAATTTCAGATATAAGAGAGCAGCAAGGGGAAAATTTATCGATCGAAAATAATTGCCTAACGCCTTAATCCTTAGGAAAGCGTTTAAATCATGAAAAGGTGTGAAGGTTAAAAGAACGTAAACCGGTGCTTTTCATGTTTTGAAAATTTACTTAAATTGCCCGTTTATCAAATATAGATGCTTAAGTTTTAAAATCATCCAGTTGTTTCTCATATTATGATCGAACATGATCATGATCAAAGTTAAAAAGGCCAAATTTGAAGGCAACAAATAATTTAGAATTTAATCGGGCCGCGAACATTCTGATTAGAGAGTAGGCACCAATTTACCCACTTTTAGAGTCGTAGAGAAGCAATTATTCTGGATTTAAGTTCGATACGCTGACAAGGCCTGATTCTCAGCTCTTTTAACAGGCGAGTCACAGCAGAGCACATGTTCCAGGCTTACAGATTCCCTACAGAATCACTAAAGTTTAAATAGATCAAATTGCTTGGAAAGCAATTAAAGGAAAAGTTCTCGCTAAAATCGAAGATTCCTCTAAAGAATTGTAAGTTATATATTTGTCTACCTTGTGCGCTGTTTAACATTACCCACGTCTTCTCTTTTACTATAATATTTTGTATGATAGAATGGTGGAGTTCGCTTAGCTTTAAATACTTCCCAAAGCAAAGCCTCGTAAGGGGCGCAGCAATTTGCCTTCCTGTTCACCGTGCTAACAGGACTCAGCGTTCTACGAGGCACTAACTTAGCCTCTTCTCCTTCTTCCTTACAACCGTTGTTTTCACTTTACTTCCTCACATTACCTACAACCTCTACGCTACTTACTTTATTCAGCTTGTAGTTTCACAGGCTAGACGACGACCAGCATACTTCAACCGAACTATTAGGAACAGTGTTGGGCGGAATGGGACGTTGTCCCCTTCCCCTTCCTCACATCCTTTTTCTTTCTGATTTAAAGTTTATACATTTTACGCCGTGCCCTAGATGTGCTCCCACGCTGATGGGCTGCCAGGTCACTAGGCGGAAATAGTAGCATCAAATGGCAGCAGCTGGTTATGCAGGTCCCGTGTTCAACCTTGGCCGAGCGGGGTACTGTATGGGGTGGTGAGCGTTTGCTTCCTGTCTTAATAATAGTGTCCCCATGCTCATATAGGAAACTTCTCAAAAAAATAGTTCCCCTTTACCTTCCACTATACCATCGAAAAAGATTGAGGTGCCCACGCCCTATCTTTCGCAAGTGACCCTACAAAACTGTTCAGCTGGAGAGGAGGCTTACTCTTCTCCTTTACCTACGGGTATAGGGGAATCCCATTCATCAGGTTCTCTAGAGCCCTCGGTGGGCGACTACATTTCCCAAGCGTAAGTCTCCCCTATGTTTTCTAAGGGGACTGCTAAGAAAGGCAGGCGGCCCATAATTGACAGCTCCCGGTGGGAGCGGCTTAATAGGACCAGCCCTCTTAGGAGAGCAAGGGATGGCAGGGTCCGTTTTCGCCTGCTCCCAAGTATCCTGCATACTTGCATGACTAGCTTGCAGGGCTTCAGGATATCTTCCCCCCTCTTTTTCCCGACAGATACCGGCTCGCTGTCCCAAAAGGAAAGGACCAAAAGTACCTGAAATGAGACAAGTGATGTCTTGGAGAGAGATTGCCACATGGAGCCCCCCATCCCTTGAGATGGACCATGGTCCCTGAGGCGACCCAGCTCCAGAGTGGTATTATCATGCATGTGATCGAACATGGGTTCGGTGCTAAGCAAGGAAACCAAGTCCGCTTCTGTGATTGCTTCTCCTCAGAGGGCACGGGTGAACAAGGACTTAAAAGGAGGGAAGGACCTCCTCCCTCGGCTGGTTCTTTAATTTGGAAAAGAATCTTGCTGAGGACGGCTAATATGGCCTGGGGGCTCTCCAAAAAGAAAAACAAAATAAAAAGAAGAACAAAAAGACTCGTGGCTCCTCTCCTTCTGCAGAGGTCGCGGGGACGGACGGCTCTCGGCCGTTTCTGTAAGCAACAAAGCTAAGATCGGCACGTCCAGCCCCGTTACTCTTCCGATGGTGAATCCCAGACGAATACCAGAACTTGGCAGATCGGAGCCTCGATTGCGACAGGGCACCTCATTCAGAGGCTACCTGGCGTTTTAGAGTTCGCTGGCTTCAAATACTTCCTTGTTGTTCACTCCACTGGTGGTAACATGTTTACTAAGGGCAACATGATCTATCAGAGCCAAGCTATGGCTAGAGTGATTGTTAGAGAGCCGAAGGTGACCCGTTTGTCGGATGAGAGCCTTTTGGCAAATTCGTCGAATTCCTCCAAGGCAGCCATGATTAGTACCCTTCGGACTCTTGATTGCACGCCCCTGAGTGTGAGGCCGCTCTATACCATAAACTTCGAGAAGGGGGGAGTTTATCCCAAAGGATTTGTAAACTACTCCATAGATCACATCAACTTAGAGCTGGCCGACATGGGGCTGTCAATGTCAAACTTGTAATGAGAAAACAGGTACGGGCCTCAAGATCCACCCCTACATTCTTTGTCACGTTAGATTCTGACAAGCTCTCTGACTCGGTGCGTGCCGGTCGGTATCGCGACAGTGTGAAAGCATTTGTGCCATCGCCGCGGAGGGCAATTACTGTCAACGATTCGGCAATACTATTCGCTCCTTTATGCTTGCAAAGTCGTGGTTACCGTAAGTCTGTGTAAGTTGCTCCAAGTCAGCACAAGATAAGTCTAAATCGTGTGTGACCCAGTGTGTCAATTGTAGAGAGTCGCACCACGTTTCTTCGAAGCAAAGTTGTGCATATCTCCTTGAGAATTAAATCCTGGCCGTTTATGCCGGGGATTTTCCCTTATTCGCAAGGCTAAGAACTTGGTTTTGGCGAACACGGCACTATCTACGACGTCCTATGCCTCAATGCTAAGAAACACACCCACTGCTCCTACCCCCTCACCCCTACAAGCATGGTGGTTTTTGCGCCCATTCAGAAAACTTCTGCTGGTTCTACCCAACCTGTGCGCTCCCCAGTGAGAGTCGGCGACGCAAAGGGTGAAAACTCAGACCTAGCTAAACCAGGGCTGACCTCTTTTCACCGTTTCGCTTAAGGCGAAACGAACGAGCGCCTCCATTGAGTCGTTAGAATCAACTGGAAGCAACTCTCTTGCAGAGAGTCTTGAGGCCATCTTCCGGGGTTCGTAAAGCTGCCCTCTCAAAGGAGGATAGCACTAAATGAGCTTTGGCTCTTTTGCCTACACCCAGGGATAGGCAGAGTGGCTCGCAGACGGTGGATCCCCCAAAAGAGGCACAACGGCTTACAAAGCCGCTCCGCTTGCCTAAGGTTTCGAAGCGGAGAAAGGAAAAGACTCGCATGTCGATCCCAGCTTCCCTCAAAGATGACAGCGCCTTCGTTACATTGTCCAGCCAACGTCACCCGGAGTTCTGCCTCAGGGAGGCGACACCCAATCCCCGCATCTCTTTTAAGCTAGGCTTATTCGTTCAATGGAATTGACGCGGACTCCAAGCGAACTGAGAGCAGCTGCGGAGGCTCGTTTCCTCCCGTTCCCAGTTAGCTATATTTTTTCAGGAGACCATGCTCGGCGCGTGCCTCCTGCATGATATCTCCGTTCTTTTCTTCACTTTAGATACCTCCCTTTAGTAAAAAGCTGTGCAACTGGACCTGGATAAGAGATATACTCTTATTTCCGCGTACATTCCACCGTCCACCGACCTTAACGCAGGCGAATTTAGCCGTTTCGTTGCACTGGTGCCGAGGCCGTTTCTCTTGCTCGGAGATCTGAACGGTAGACACCCCTTCTGGCGAGACTACTCGATTAATACCAGGGTCAAGGCCTGATCGACGAGCTGGGGATAGGCGTCCTAAATATGGATGAGTTTACACATCACTGCCCGCGAACCGCTTCATTTTCCTCTCTCAAACTATCTTTCTGCTGTCCGGATGCACAGGTTGATTTTTGTGGGGGGGCTGGCGACTTCCTTCATATTATTGAACATTTTCCCATTTGGAGCACACTTCCTGTCATGCTGTAACCATGCCAGTGTATATGGAATGCTTCAAGTCCCAAGAAGTGGTCGAATTCCACTCTGTATCCCCTCTGTTTGATGTAAAATGGGTTCCAGCAGGCGCTCTGTCTGTCTTGACGGCCCAGCTAGTTGAAATACACCTCTCGGTGCGGAGATAACGCGACATGCCCTGTTTGGAGACAGGATTGTGATTTATATCGACTCATAAACCGTCCTTACTGCCCTCTGGGCATTGCAATTTCCGCCTCCTATTGTTCATAATATCCGTGACGCCACAGTTTGGGCGAGCCGTAAGGATGTCGAGTTTATCTTGTGTAGGGTTCCTGGACATTTAGAAATTGCGGAGAATGAGCACACCAATGACGGAGCCAACGAGTTCGCGGGGATTGTGCGACCAGACCAGCGTTTCGATGTTCCTCACACAGATTACATTCCAGGAATACAGGCAGCTCTCCGGGCTGCTTGGCAAAGAAGATGGAAGATGGTCGAGGGAAACTTAAGGTTACGTGCCATTCCGCCGCATCTGTTCCAATAGACCTACCTTTGATGCTGCGACAGCTTCAGGCTGCTTTCTGTCGTCTCTGAATTGTACACACTGGCGGAACACACCGCCATTTGATGGAGTGCTCGCGGTTCGGCACATTATTGTTGAATGTCCCACTCTAAGGGATTTTCAAGCACGTTACCTGTCCACGGTAATTGGACGAGTGAGGTCCCCACCGTTTGTCCCTTGTACTTCGGCCTAGTTCTTGCACACCCACTAGTAGACTTTACAAGTGTTTGAAGGAGGTTGGCATCCTCTATTTTACTTGAATTTTTTGTGTTTTTTTGTGTAGGTCGTATGATCCTGCGCCGGGGGAAAGCGAGACTTCTCCTAACGCTGGAGCACGTTTCCTTCTTGCCTTTTTGCTTTTTCTCGATGCTGTTGTTTTTTTAGCCTTTTACCTTTTTTCGTTGTTATGTGTTATTTAGATATTGTTATTTTGTTTTAATATGAACTAGTAATAGGTTCTTATGTACGGCGATGCATGCCCAAGTAGGCAGTCCCCGGATGGGGTACCACGATGAAAATAAAAATAAAATCCCAAAGCAAAGTTTCCTCGTGTGTAATATATTTTTTTAGAGTACAATAAAGTATCTAAAAAATGATTTAATGCAGTGAATATCCTAAATTAACTTGTCGATAAATCACTATCCCTTATTAATATTATATTTAAGATGATATACTTTAATTGAAAAAGTGAGGTGAGATTTTAAAGTAAATAGAAGCATCAAAATATTTTTCCATGCCTGGAACAATTTCTTCAGAATCCGCATAAAAGATTTGAGCTGTAAACTTAGAAGAGGACACGAATCTTTAATTATATTGGTAACTCTTTGCACTTTGATTTTTTATAATTTGTAATTGATATAAAAGCTGCTCACGCATCCACACCAGAAGGAGGGACCAAGATCGAGTGGCATTCTCTCATGATCCCACGGTTCTAAAATGTGTTTCAAATAACCTATCAAACCAAGGTAAACCTGCTGAAGCGCAACATCTTCAAAAATTCACAAGCATCAGCACAAAACGAGAAAGAGTTGAGCTTTATGACGATTTAAGTATTGTATTTCAACAATGAAATTCTCAACGCTAATCAAAGTTTATTATGTAGTGCTCACATTGCAAGATTGAATGAAACACCAGTTATGCAGTGTACCTCTCCCAAGGGGGTACACACATCCATAACCAGTAGGGAAGAAAATTTATTCGCAGAGAAAGCAAAAGTCTGGTCGCTTTACCAACATCAAAGAAAATCTGCGAATTCCATCGCCATCGTCTTCCCCTCTTAAACGAATTAGCCATTATGGGATTGCCAAAAAACGAGGATTTTTGCTGCCTTTTCAACCGCTATGGTGCATCGAGTTACACCACTTCATCGAAGTAGCTGTTGCAGGATGCCCCCAAATCGTGAATTTTTGCTGCTTCACCGCCCGAGACGGTGGAGCAAATCCACCAACATCAAGCCTCTCGTTTTTACCTAAGCAGCCGTGTATTTTGGCTGTTTTGCCGCCCAAGACGGTGGATTGTATTCCACCTACGATCACATCTTCGCATAGCTTTTCTTCTCTGCAACAAAATCATAGAGCTCCATAAGAGTCGAGCTCATTTCTACTAACCGGACTACTTCAGGTAAGCTGGATTGACTATGATGAACCCCTACAAGCGAACGTGGGTTGATACCTAACCCGGCAAAACATAGCGCCCCCCCCCCATCATAGCAGCTGAAATGAACAACACTGGACCAAGGGCAAACGATAGACAAACTAACGCCATTCGTTCGAGCCAAGTTTTTAAAAATTATTAATAACAATTATAGTGTATTGAAAAAAATCTCAGTGTAAATAAGTTTCATATTGTAAATTCAGTCCTTATTCAGTTTTAAAAATGAAAACTCATAAATCCCCTGTCCGGTGATGATAATAATAATAGTAATTTTGTAAGAACAAATTAAGTGTATAAAATTCGTGTAGTTATTAATTTAAAGTTAACTTCGTAATCCTAAGTTCGTTTATTTTAAGAAAAGTGGTGAGGTGCATACACAAAGAAATGTACCAAAAAAGAGGTTGTGTTCATGATGAGGAACTGCAGCAACTACATGCAAAACGATCTATTCAATGGTATTAAACGTTTAACATAACATAAGTTAAATAATGTGTCTCAAGATTGTTGATCCCTCTGAAATTTCTGTTTTTCAGTCAAGAAAAACGAAAATGAAATGAAGTAAATATAATGTGGTGCAAACGCACAAAACTGTATGCCTAGAAAAATATATAAAATGATACAAAGACCTTAGGAGCGCTTAAGAATTAAATTTTATGCTGCACCCACTAATGAAAAGTGAAATATGGCAAAATAAAGTAATAATAATAAAGTTGTGGCGCGCAAACACAAAGAAAGAATTTTTTTCGCATTTAAGAGTGGCAGCTCCTGCGTTCGAACACTCTGCATAACTTTTGAGTACCGTGAGTACCGAAGGAATTATTTCTAAATACATACATAATCTTGTTTGAAAACTCCCGTTTTCTCAAGGGAAGGTGTTATGTGGTGCTCTCATTGTAAGATTGAATGAGATATCAGAATAAATCGCAGAAATGACCAGTTCAGAGTCCTATAAAATCTCATAATGGGTTCAGGGTAAACCAAAATGACATTCCTTGTAAAGGGAATAAAAATGATAAATGCTGTAACGGGACTACTCTTACAAAATTAAACAGCCTAGTTATATTTCTCAAAATTATTATCATTCTCTCAATCACTTGCTTATTTTTACCATTAACTAAATAATATTTACTTCTATTACCGGTATATGTAGAAACTTTAAACAAATTTATAACAACAAATTTATTAATTTGAGGTAAGTAAATATAAAGTCGGTGTAAAGTTCTATAGATAATAATTTAAACCTTAATTCTTCAATATATTTAATATACATAGTTTAATTGACCAACTAGATATGTTTGGGGACGATGAAATAGGAGAAACGGTTACAAGTGGCAACAATACAATGCCTAAGAAGTAAGTCATTCTTTCGTCCTGGTACCAATTAAAATTAATAAATTCCTTGTATTATTATATAACAATTGTTTGACGTGATAGTTGTGTGAGAATTGGTAAAATATCATAATGTAGATTGAGAGAATAAATTTACTGTTATGTGAACTAATCAAATATATAAACTAAGTATAAGTTGATATTAAATTAGTGCATTCCTCGGGGTGGGCCGATGATCTAAAAAGGAAGATGGACTGCGTTTAAGGATCAATTATTTTATCAAGAAAAGACAGCTGAAGGGATTCCAAAATTCCGTACGAATGAAAAATATTCAAGCCACTCTATGATTCTTTTTACTTTTGAGGAAATCTCCGACCACTATTTACCAATCAAACAAACAAGCAAGAAAAGAACTTTCGAACTTTTGGAGTCAGTGCCTTGTGAACTCAAGGCATTCACAGTAGAAGCAATCACGCATCTATCTGCCAGGCCGAATTAAGAAACCCATTTGGCTATAGTAAGAGGGGTACCAAAACTCGGTGACAATCCCTCTTTGTATTCATTCCACTTCCGAAGAGGCTTATCGCACCCACAACATATAAGTACAGGGAAAATGGATATTAAGACATGTGAAGAAATAGAATTACAAAAATTGGTAGACCGTAGAAATAAGGCCAGATAGAGGAAAGGAGAAAGGGAGAAATACAACGGTCAAGAGTCTTCAATTGATTTGAAGCTTATAAAAAGTTAAAATGACTTTTGGGGGTTTTGAGAAATTTTAATCGATAATTAATTAAGGCAAAAGTTTGAAGCTTAAAAAACTTAAATCTGCACTTTTTTTAAATTTCTGAAAACTTTACTTGAATCAACCTTATAAGTAATAACAGAAGTTTGAGTTTGACAATTTCTCCTTTTTTTCATATTATAATCGAAGGCGAAGGGAAAAATTTGAGAGGAACAAAGAATATTGAACTTGATCAGGTCGTGATTTTTCAGACTAGCAAGGAATAACCACTTCACCCACCATTTTCAGGTTAAAGTGAAGCAATTACTTGTTTTAAAGTTTGATTGGGTGTGTTATAAGTTTACTCTGTGAGGGATACAATTTTACGAAAAAACTTTAGGGGGAAGCTGTCGATAAATTTAAACCATAGCTTAAGTTACTTATTTGTGTAGTTTCCATGCAATTTGACATTGCACACGTCTTCGTATTTCTTTGAAACATTGTTTATGTTAGATGGGGCCTTATTTGATTAACTTCCGAAGTAAAGTTTCGTTGAAACAAATGTGTATAATCTAGTGTTTGGAAGTCTGATTGAAGTGATAGGAAATACTGACCCCTTCCTTCTGTATCTCAATTTAGTTTTAAAGGATCTTCACCCTTCCAACATATCTTGAATTCTCTCGTTGCAGGTTTATAGAGAGCAAACCTACCCGTGCTGCAGTAGTTTTCAACAACTCGTGCCTATTGGTTGTCTTAATAAGTGAAATGTCGGAAGCAACAGTGCCTCCCTCAGGCTCCCAAAATTAGAGAAATCTTGGATTAAACTGATGCTTCTGCATGGAATTATAACGAGTTCGTTCGCCAGATATCGTATCCTCAGCAATCCGCATAAAACTGCATGAGGTGTTTAAAAGGGTTTAACTGAAAGCAAACAACTAATCTCCTGAACCTCATATCGTAAGGAGAAGGGAAGGTAAAATGCTGTCTCCAAGAGGACACCGCTTTCCTTTAAGGTTGGGATAGTTTGCTTCACTTGAACTACTGCAAAATTAGGCATAAGTTTTATTCAACTAGAAAACTAGCCCAAATTATCTCGGAACCAAAACACGGGACCAATTCAAACTCACAATTCGTTTCGTATAGGTGGCACAAGCTTTTGGATCAAGTAAAGATAGTCCCTCCCATTTTACTAGGTAAAGATCATACCTTCCAAAGTTACAAGGATAAAATAAAAAATAATAACTGTTAAAAAATTTATTTATGAACACATTTTTTAGAGTTTATTTTAAAACAATTAAAAATTGTGAACTTTGTAGAACTTTATAAATTAAATTTTAATAACTCAATTACAACGGTATTGGCTGGCAATCGTACGCAAAAATAATTGAAAACATGGTGTTTATGTCTTTCAAGCCACATAAATTCCTATAGAAAAGAGTTTAGCATTTCTCTCTTACATCCTAGAAAGCGTTTAATTCTTGTGATGGAAGAAACCCTAAGGTTCACCTTGAGCCCCGCCCCCATCCTTTTAAGCAGAGACCACTTGTGCCTAAGCTAGACCTCTAAATACAAGAAGAGAGAACTATTCTTGCGTGACAAAACTTCAAAGTGGCTGGTAACTCTTGTGTTTGATCAGTCGGCCTTTTCCCCGCTGAGAGATACTAACAAGGTGCAAGAGCGTGCGAACGGTTGCAACATAAATTTAGTGATAATCAGTTTTTAATTAAAACAAAATTTCCTTGGAAGAATCAGTTAAGAATTAAAGCAAAATTTTTCTTAAAGAATCTAATTCGTATGTGAGGGAATAGATTATCCTTCCTCTCAAAATTGAGCCGCTGGTAGTTAACCACAACGTCTTGTCAGTGAAAACAGCGTAGCCCGCACACTTAACTTCCTCCCTCCTCTCCCCTCGTCTCGATTAAAAGCTGAACGGGCGGCTAAGACCACATAATGCGTTAATCAGCTCAGGTTGGCCCCAAGACCCTAACATCGGTTAAGACAGCAATATTTTCGTTAAGAGATGATATTCAATTTCACCGCATAGGTGAAATTAGATGAGCATCGCCCTAAAGCAAGAAGGTCCCTCAGGGCCAGCCGAGGGACGCTCTGAGAAACACCGTTGGAGGAGGAGACTTCATGCGGCCTGTCACCGCATCCCCGCACGCCTCCTGCCCCTACCCTAGTAGGGTGGCAAAGTATAAAAGCAAATATCTTTGGATATACATGGTATAATGTGTGAGTCATTGAGGCGAGACGAAGTCCCCGGCAAGAGGCCGGGGCTACCAACAAAGAGACTAAGAAGAAGCTAATTAGGAGCTAGTTCCTGGTGGTCACACCGAACTTTAAGTTAACGTGATTTAAGAAGTTAGTTTAACTAACTATTGTCAGAGAAATCCCTCTATCTTGGTGGCTCCAAAAGGACCAAGATCGTCCTCGCTCCTGAGGAATACTGGAACTAAGAAAAAGCCAGAAGTGGATGTAATCTTTAAATGTAGCGTTCAAGAGTTGTTCTAAAGTGCTGAGCGGTTTAGTTTAAGAAAAAATTATATAGGAAATATAAAATAAGCAATGCGTAGTAATTAAGTAGCTTTTGCCACTAAAAGGGATGCCTTTATGGTGCTATATTGGTAGATTGAAAGAAACACTTGAAATGCATAATATTGTATTAATTTATTGTTTATCAGAAGGGTTGACCTTTGGACTCGGTTAAGAGAGATGCAGCCAAAGAAATGACCTTTAGGAAGAATAAACTAACGTAGGAAATAAATAAATAAGTTGGATTTTTTGACAAATGATTAAATGAAGGTTGGAAACTCGATTGAATTGAGGTCTGGCTCCGGTGCTCTTATACAAATAAAGATGATATACTTCTTTCGCTAAGAAACCGCTGTGTGGAAGCCATGCAGGCATTTGGGCATGCTAAAAAAAGAGTTAAGGAATAATGTTACAATGCCAGTTAATCATTTAAACGATCCCGCCTTCTAAACACCATTCTAAATTTAAACTCCTGCAAATAGAACATTGTTGTAGGTCAGAGATCACATTTTCACTAATTTTCTTAATAATTAAGGTCAAACCAATATGTAATAAAATTTTTACCACGTAATTTCTCTAATATACGAGTATAACCATGGAGAAACAAGGAGCTATAGTAACCATGTAAGAATAGACAGGTAGATAATAGAAAGGATGGAATACCAAACCAACGGTTGAGAATTAAGTTAAAATGGACGAAACTTTTTATTAAATATCGTGAAACATGAATACATTTACTAAAAGATGTTAAAGCTTTAAAACAAGTTCCTAAGGGTGGTATAAACACTAAAAAATACAAACTTAAGTGTCATTAAAAGCTATTTAAGTTTTTTTAATAAACTTGAGGGGAATAAATCGACACGAGTTACGATACGGTGCAGTCATCTAGATTTATTTACTTCTCTTGTAATATTCAATATTGCCCTTAATTCATTGGTAGCGCTGGCATATGGGGGGATCTCGTATCGAGAAAAAAAAGAGGAAAAGCCGTTTAGTTTCCAGCAAGCTAAAAACAAAAAAAAGAAAATCCCTAGCATTGTCTCTGCCATTAAGCAACGAAATTTTCAGATACACGGAAGGTATAATAAAAATGGTAATGTAATAAGAAAGACTGACCTGAGAGTGCTGCGCTTAATATAGAAAAAGCTAGACTAAATGACGCAAGATAAACTCTATTTCATTACAGTGGAGCATCTTACGTAGTGAATGTGGTTTTACACCAGGGTTTCTCAACCTTTTTCTTACTATTACTCTTTTTATATTTTTTAAACAATGGCAGGATACTGTACTCACTTGCAAATATTGTATATTTTAAGAAAGGGTTTTAAGCTAGGTGGTTTTGGGTAAGGGAAAGTTCCCTCAGCGCTAACAAAATGTAAGCATAATTAAGCTGAAAACTTGATTACAAAGTAATTTTTTTTAAATTATTAAATTATCCAAAGTATAATTTACTTACGTTGTTTATTTAATCTTAATGTGGTTAGTGCTTAGATGCTAGGTTTCTATTATCTTGAGTTAAATTGTACAGTTTTAGGTCTTGTGGCTACTCGCAGTCAAATATCATTTATACTTCTTTCTTTTTTTCACATTTTAATGCAGGATATCTCATTCACTAAATATGCATTTAAATAAATACGATATTGGAAAGCATGACGGTGTTTGGACATTTACGACCGCATGTTCGATACAGCTCTTTAAAATTTTGTACTAGCATTTACAACACAAAGGAAAGGCGCTCCTTCATGGCTGAACTTAAATGTAAATAAATCTGATATTCAGATACTTAGTTCTACGAGGGGCGGTGAATAAGTTTTGAAATTCGGATATAAGGAAACGAGATATGAGGAAAAGTGTTTTGTTATTTTTCAATATAACTACCCTCGACTTCAATGCACTTGCGCGACTTCTCCGTGAGGTTTCGAATTCCCAACAACCAGAAATCTGCCGACTGCTGTTCAATACACTCCTGGACGGCGAGCTGGACATCTTCATCGTCCCCAAACCGGTGTCTACGCAGTTTACCCGTGAGCTGGCGGAATAAAAATAGTTGCTCGGGGCCAGATCTGGACTGTATTGGGGATGGTTCAGATCCTCGAATCCGCCCTCGCGCAGGAAAGCTTGTGAAACTCTGGCCGTGTGGAAAGGGGCATTGTCGTGGAGGAGCAGGACACCGCATGTTAACTTGCCGCACCGCTTTTGACGTATGCACTTCTTCAACCAAGTCAGTTCTCGGCGTAATATTGGCCAGTGATGATCCTCCCACGAGGCGCATATTCCCCCATCAACACTTCCTCAGAATCCCAGAAGATGGTGGCCATGATCTTCCAGGCTGAGGGTTCAGTCCGGAACTTGATGGGACTTGGAGACCCCCTGTGCTTCCAGGCCATGCTTTCTAGCATGGTCTTGGGATCCCAGTGATGGACCAACGTTTAATCACCCGTCACTATGCGTGAGTCAAATCCCGCCGGGGCTTGGTTATACAGGAGCAGCAGCCCCTCCGAACTTTGACGACGTTGAAGTCGATCATGGGGCGTGAGGTTTCGTGAGGTTTCTAGGGACCCAACGGGCCGAGACTTTGGTCAGGGCCATTGTCGTGGATAATGTGATAACACTTCCATGTGATATTCCAAGTTCTCGCTCGATTTTTTTGACCTTCACCCGTCAATTTGAGGATCCTCCTCTCCACACGGGCCACATTGTCCTCGTTGGTTACGTCTGACGGGCGTCCTGGAAGGGGGTCATCTTCAAAGGACTCACGACCATGGCGGAACTCTTTATTCCAGCGAGCAATTGTTGCATAGGTAAGGACGGTGTCGGTGTAAACTGCAACCATGCGTTCATGGATCTCTTTTGCATTTTTGCCTCCCTTGGTCCAAAATTTGATCATTACGCGGTGCTCAACCTTCTCCATTGTTGAAAAATTTGTGACTGACGATCTGCGATCAGCTACTTCTTCTTAAATAGACGAGGCAGGAGCGTTCGGCTGCAGTTCATGACTTGTCATAACGTGTCCTAACAACCTCACAAACATCCATCTCCCTTTCTCTGTTTTGCTCTACCGATTCGCCAAACTTATTGACCGCCCCTCGTACTTTTAATCTTTCTGTAAATGCTAGAATGCAATTTCATTAACTTTCTCGCAAATCCCATGTAAAAAAAATGGATGCTACATTTGTGATTTCTTATTTCCCGTGCCAAATCTTCCTTCTTTTCATTTTTCACGAACTAATAATGTATCAAATAGGCTTATAAATCTTGCCAAGCAATTGCTTTTTGAAATTCAGCTGACTTTCGTATACAGAATTAGTCTTACTAGATCCTCTTGGGTATCAATGCTATACTTTCAAAAAGATCTGTCAAATTTCCTGTAAGTTTTAATTTTACTAACAGGGTCAATAACTACTATAAATTACTCATGAAGAGCCTTGCTAATATTTTTAGAAACTAATTGATGGCTGTGTAGAATACAATGTACTGTAAGAATAGAAAGGCAAATCTTTTATAATTGGCACTAACTCCGTTATTCTTACCAAACCTGGACCGAGCAGCATCTCTTGCACCATATTTTACAAGGGTACTTGTTTTTGGTCAGACCAAGATTTTATGGAGTAAAAGATAGTTAGTCAAGAAATATGAGTTTCTAAAGGTTTTACAAACAATATATTTCAGGAAGTTCTCAGATATCATCGATGAAAAGGACGTATACACTAAGAAATGCTCTTGAAGCACTTATTGTAGTTTGTCATTTTGAAGGTAGAATTTATTATTTTTTAGTATGTCAACATGATGGTTTTCTAAATCTGATTCCTTATTCATCGTAGTTTTCATAAGAACTTCATAAAAAACCATATAATATTTTCAGAAACTGTAAAGGAGCATACAGTGATTGCCATTATTTTTGCATTTTCAGATGATGCAATCAATTCACATTCACTTGTTTCGTGACTATTTAAAAAATTATGAAATTGAATTAGGGTGGTTCAAATTTTTCTCCAATTTCTCAAAATTAACAAGGCCTTGTTCATTTTGTCAGCACGTATTCTTTCTTAATGTTCTACATAGTATCTTTGAAGGCTTCATACCTTCATTTGAAAATGAATTCTTGCATATAAGATACATAGATTGCGATTGATTATACGGTCTTTCTGCGAGAGAAAACCAAAACCAAAGTACTTCATAACATATAGATTAACCCTTAGTTTTAGCTGACATAATATCTAAAGAATGTATCTAAAAATATAAAATTAACAATTTCTTGCCCCCTAAAAGGATCACAACAGTGAAAAGGAATTTAGAAAATCTATTATGTCCATATTAAAACAATTATATTTTAGAATGCAGCACTAATTGACAATATTCATTATTTATATAGCAACAACTGCTTGATGCAGATTTAGGTCAAATACTACCAGCAGAGTTGCCAAATTTTGAAAACCTACACGGCCAGTATGTAAGTTAGTCATACCAATCAACGTTTGCCCTATATACTAGTCCAACAAGAAGGAGTTGTGGGAGAAGCTACTAACCTTTGAACTAATACGTTAAGTTTGTGCCAGCGTACTTATATAATTATCATTTAAGATAATGTAAAACTTCATCAAGAGTAGGGATAGATATTTATCTATATTCTAATTATAACGAAATTTATAATATTAATTAGGTAACAGGTGTAAATAGGAAATTCTAAACACTCTTTTTGATCAATTCTATGATATGTTAACTGGTTTTTTTCATGCTGAATGAGGATTATTTTTAAAATTATTTAGTCAATAAACTACTGATTTATCACCCTCTGTAGCAGCAGATATAAATGACACTGTATCAAAATATGATGTAATGAAGTTTTTAAATCTAAAACCTTAGCATACATTCTACCCCAACTCTATTTTCAACACTGCTATGTCTTTTCTTACTATATAAACTAAAGGGATTAAGAAATCCAAAATTTTCTCTTTTTTATTTTCTAAAAATATTCATGCTGATATTACCATTTAAAATTATCGGCTCGATAATACTTGATCTAACCTAGCTGATTTCTACATTGGTTTCAATACAAATGAAAGTGAAATATTAGAGCAAAAATTCTGTCAATTAATTAATAGATATCTTTTCACTTACTAAATAAATGTAACAAGCACAACATTTGAGTGTTGCGAAAACATGGGGGGTTTGCAGTCAAAATTTTCTTGGACTTTTAACGAGCATAAAACAAATTTCGAGAAACTTTGAAGGTGTTTAATTACCTGCTTTGCCAAAGTCTGAAAAAATCGTCTACTGTTTCCAGGCTGAAACGACAACCTCTTTAAAAATTAAAAAAATGTTTTAGTTAGTTAATTTGGTAAAACTCCATTTTTCCATTTTAATTATGGAAGTGCCTAATTAATAATAATAAGTTGAATAAAATTCTAAAGCAAATATAATTGGAAAAAAATAGAGAAGAAATGAAAAAATATCTAAAAAATTTAAACGAATGCCAAAAAAAAAGTTTCCGGATAGATAAATAATCTCGTCAAAATAACTAAATGGTGTAAAAGGTTATTTTGAAATTATCATTAATACAAATAAATCACATCAAAATGTCACAATTATGAAATCAAAATACCTTAGGGGTATATTTCTAAGCAGTTGTTCACATTCAGTCCATGTTGGGGAAACGCATTTAGTTTAACTAGTCTATTGGGATTTTTATTCTGATTATTTTTACATTTGTTTACTGTTATGGCCACGGCAATCAACAAAAATAAAAAGAGATTTTATTCTTTGAATATTCTAGATACCTTTCCCTGTGCTTGAATCACTCTTTACTTAGAAATTAATGGGTCATACTTTGAAAAATATTTTCCTTGTATTATTATTCTTATTTTTTCTTGGTTCCTTCAGAATCACAACCTCATTGCAGAGCATATATGAGGATGAAAGTATTTTTTTCAGATCAAATTGAACCATTTCTTCAATCTAAACTTAGCTTCGGCAAGACCTTTCTCAAATGTTGATAGTTAATACTAAGATTTAAATAATAACATTCACAAGCATTAACAGCTTTCTCACAAGATTAGGTTAGCGTGCATTGCCGCCATTAAAAATTGCTGAAAATTTAAAATTTTCAAAATATGATGTCTAAGCAACTATTAAACGTGTAAAGGGAGGGAGAGCTTTATATCGAAATGTTAAGTGGCAAAAACTCCTTATAGCACCTAGACATGGCATCTATTATTGGAGTTTAACTGAAGGATTGGAGAAAAGCATGAACAAGGGGGAAATTCAATGAATATTTAGGTTAAAATGTATTAAGAAAAGTTAGAAAGAGACGAAGAGATCAGGTGATAAAAGAATTCAAGGAGAGAAAGAAGCCATGGATATCTGATTTCGACAGAAAATACAGTCAACAGCAGAATGCTTACCAAAATCGGACACATGAATAATGTTTTAAATAATCCAATCAGATGGAAGTAATTATCAGGAATGTACAAAGTGTAGTGTATTGTTGTTGTGAATATAATTTATGTAATTCCAAAGAAATATATCGAAAAATAAAATTATTTAAATAGTTAACACTTTGAAATTAATTTTAGAGTTCGTGTAGCATTTCACCGTGTTTGTCTGGTACTAACCGTAAAACATAGAGGTAGTTTTATCATTGTATAGGGATGGCTTTCTTTATCAGTGCTAGCAGAGATGATTTAAGTCGGGAAAAACTTGATTCCACACCATATGTGCCATTTGCCAAAGGTTTTAAAGCCTCCACAACATCAAAAACGGATGTCAAATTTTAACAGAACAATGTAGGAATTTAATTTTCCCACTATGCTTGTTTACACAGCGCTAAAGCCAAATTATAAGCTTTTGTCCTACTTAAGGAGGAAAAAGGCACTGAATCATTTAAGTTTATGTTTACCTATGAATGGGTTAAATATATACGAGTTTTAGTATTAAATGATATTGACACTGCTTAAATTTAATTATATATACTTTAGATAGTTAATTTTACCTACAGCACAGGACCTATGGGAACAATCTCCGCCAATGGAAGTTGATTATACAATCTAAAGCGTTCAGAATAGGAAAGGCGAACTAATGAAGATCACAAGAACAAAATAAATACACTTAATCAAATGGGATAGAGAAGGGATTAAATCGCGAACGCACATACGACAAAATGACAAAGGATACACAATAGAGTGGAATGCCTTCTGAAAATCTTCCCTGGTCTTCATATCGTATAAGGGAAAATGAAACGGTGACGGTTGGTTCGTCTTAGATAATCCTTGGGTAATTTGAGCTTCGCATAAATTTGCGACACCCTGAGGAAGGAGGGGGGACGAGAAAGGAAATACAAACAAAATGAAATGAAGTAAAAAATTTAATTAAATAGAAAATTAATAGATTTGTGGGTCTACATTTGGACCCCGCATAATTTTCTTAATCAGTCGTTGTGCCTCTAAATCCGAACGACGAATAGAACTATGTCACCAACCTGCAGGATGGTTGGCAGAACGTAGAAAAGATCCCTCGAGTGGTACACCCGCAAGTGGATCTCCGAATACGGGCTTGCAGAGGGAACATTCGCAAGTGGATGCGGAAATTCTAAAGTAGATCCTTCGGGTGAAATATCCGCAAGTGGATCCAAACACGGGCTTACGGAGGAAACATTCGCATGTGAATGCGTAACTTCTAAATGAAAGATCTTGAACGGAGCCACAGACCAGCACTCTCAATCGCGTCCTTGATGGAGCTACAATATCAGCCCCATCTTCCACCACAGACGAGGAGAGTCGTCCTTAATCAGGACCACGTTGCCAACATGAGGTGACGGGCCTTGGGCCAACGCTAGGTGTATTTCTCCCTCAGAGCTACAAATATTTGTTTTGCCAACGTGTCCAGGCCTTATCACATAGCCGCTCCATCTGCTTTTGCCTCCTAGTCAAGGCAAAGCGGCAGCCGAAATCTTGATCTTTATCCTCGAACTTCTCCTCTAGAGGAAGCTTCCGATAACCCAGAAGTAAGTTGTACGGAGTTTGTGGGTCTAGGGAGTGAAGCTTTTCTGATACGTAAGTCAGGGAGAGATGATTCAGGGAGTTCTCTATATCGGTAACGAGGGTCATGAGCTCACCCTGGGAAACTATTTTGTTGCTTATTATAGATTTTAAAGTCTTTTGTGTAAGACCTATGAAGCGCTCCACGAATCCCGTATACCAAGGAGCCCTCGATGGATTGAAAATCCATTATATTCCTGTAAATTCTCATGTTATGTGCAAAGTGCTCAAATAGAAAGAAGCTGCTCGAAATGTACCAGCATTATCTGAATATATAGTAATGTGGCACTAAAAACCTCACCGTGAATCTCCGTAATGCGCGTAAGAACGATTGTAATCTTCCATCACAAACCACTCCCAAGGAATAGCTCTCGTGTTGGCACATGTCAATAGAAGAATTTATACCCTTTCATTCTTTCTACCTTTCGTAATTGTTATGGCTCCAGTGTAGTCTACCACGACAGTATGGAATCGCGTTTCAACCGAAACGCGTCCCTTGGATAAGGAGGCGGATCTGGGATAGTATATTTACGATGTGATAGCTTAATGCACACAAAGAATTTGCCCCTGATTTTTTGGATTATTTGAAGTGCTCTCGGGATCCAATACTTAGACTTTGCTATCATTAGAAGCCGATTATGGCCCGAATTCTCATGAGTATAGTGAAGGTAAAGCAAGAGCAGCTCTGTGAAGCTATGATTGGCCGGTAGAAGACCTGGATATTTTATGCTGTTTGGGAGATCAGAATGGGAAAGACGCCTATCGCATTTTATCCTACCTTCGGGTAGGATAAAAATAAATAGGTGTTTAATTCGGTTGGAGCCAGGAATACTGTGACAATTCGCGAGCTCTACCCATTCTTTTGAGTATTTCTCATTCTGCATCTTTTTTATCCAGGAATCCATAGCAGCTCTTTGCTCTTCTGTGTTGATGTTTTGGCTTACAGGTTCTGCTAGGAAAGATTTTAGGAGTCACCTTACTTTTGATCAGAAGTAAAAACTTGAAAATTAAGATAGTTATTTTAAGCAGTTTCGCTAACGAAATGTACCTATTTATAAATGGGCGAATCATAACCGATTCCCAATGGGAAAACGTAGGTAGTAGGAGGCAAGATAATGGATTTGGGCTAGAGTTCGTTATTGAGAATCCATTGATGATCCTTTACCCATATAGAGTTGGTAAACTGCTTGCTGGTTGGTCTCTGGTTAATGGGTTGCATGGATTCAATTTGGATACGACATGTCTCCCTGCGTGTCCCTACGATGAATTTCTTATTTCATTTACCTTGTCTGGAATGTATGGCTAGTATGTTTTATCAGACACGTGCAAATTAAGGACTATTTGGTTATCCGTCCACATATTAATATTAACGTTAATACTCTTATCAAGAGCGGATAATAATTCGTTTACTAATCTAGCTGCAAATACGGCAAAGGGGAGTTCCAATTTTGGAATATTTATAAATTTTCCGACTATCTTCGCATTAGCTATAACATGACGTAAATTTTTTTCCAAATACGGCAAACACTATTGCGCCATAAGCCGTATTTCTACTATCACAAGAGTAGTGGATTTCAACATTGTTAGAAGGTAATGTTTGCCGAGTGAATGTAATGTCCAAACCTTATTTTATGGAACCAATTTATCCCAGACAGTTTAGGACTCATGAAGCTCATTCCAATCTATTTTTTCTTCCATAAACTCCTCATAAACAAACCTGTATTAATGGTAATTGGGAGAAGGTACCTAGTGGATCATAGATAGAAGCCATTTCTCGTAAAAACACCCTTTTACTTTGGGCTGCAAAGGGAATTTGCCGATTAGGAAAGTATAATTCATTCTTTGTAGTGTCTTCGTCTAGACCAAGTACCTTCAATGGCTCTTTGGCTAAATTACCTTGTTTTCTGAAAAGATTGTTACAAAGGTGCGAATTCAAATACTATTCACTTAAATTAAAACTGGCTTCTTTTAATAGACCTATAACCTCTTCATAGAGAGACACAAAGTCTTCCTCAGAAGAAAATGTTCATACGATGTTATCCAAATAAAACCTTTAGAAAAGGTACCAGTGTATATACCTCCTTTTGTCTGCATTAGTTACATTACAGGAGCGTTCTAGAGAAATTGGCTGCTAGAGGAACCAAAGAAACTATTCTATATCTAAAGGTTATTAACGGACTATTTTGTAGTGACAGATTTTTGGGGCATAGAAACCGGGCAGAGTCATTGTCTTCCTCCTTTAAATTTATTTAAAGATACGCCTTCTGAGTATCAGAAATGCATGCAAATGGGTATTGCCTAAATCTAATAAGGATATAGTATAAGTTGTTAATAAATGAAAAACCAGGATTTAGGCAATCATTTAGACTGACGCTACCAGATGAACAGGCAAAATCCACGCCTAGGGGAGTTGTTAGGAAATCTTTCCGCACGCCATAGTGTGCTAAATAGTATATTTTTGCTCCCTGTATGTTAGGAGTATTTGACCTCACTTGCTCTATATATCCATTTTAAGTTTTTCCTGCAAAATATTATCATAAAGCTGCAGAAGTGAAGGGTTATCCCGCCTCAATTTTGCTACCATATTTAGTAGACGGGACTTTGCTAGGCCCTAATTATTAGGGGCATTAAGGGTGAATTGTTTTCCATGGTAGCCCTAGAACGAATCTAGCATCCTTGATCTCCGCAGAGGCCTTAAAAGATTCTTAAACCTTTTCCTCTGCAACAGAAAAAGATTTAGGGATAAGTGCTAATGAATCCATATCCCATATGACCTGGATATAATCTTTGGATAATATAGCCCTGAGGTCATAGAGTTACTCAGGTTCTTTTACACTTGCCTTTAATACGGCTACTTCACCTTTTAGGGAATTAGATATTTCATTACCGGGAGGTAAAAGACCGATAGGCATAGCACCCAAATTAGAGTTTAAGTAAGTTACATCTTCCCTATGAATTATTTCTTTACAAATTCATGGTAGAAATCTCAACCTTTCAAAAGCAATATATTGGAAACTGAATCACCTGAATGCGGGTCGGCTAGTTTCACATTCAATTCTGCAATTTTTTCCTTTGCTTTGTTTAACCCAGGCAAATAAATGTCACAAGGAACCTTGTTGATTACCAGAGCCTTAAAATGTACTGGTCCGTCAATAGTTATTACATTACACGATACCTAGTCATATACTTTGGCAAGCCTTGTTGGTTAAACCCATTTATAGATATCGTAACTAAACGACAAACGGTTAGCTGCAAGCGTTTTGCTGAATTTTTATTAATGAAAGTTTTAAGAATCTTGGTGAAATAAAACCTTAGCATAGATTTGTTTCTAAGACCCTGCCACCGTAAATTCGGCTGTGGTAGGCCAGTAGCGGAGAAACAATTGGAGAATAATGTTTTAGAATTAGATTCTGTTTCCTGATTGGGATCAATTATATTAGACTTATTTTTAGCTTCATATAAGGAAAGACAAACTTGTATAGGGACTTTTTTGATACCTCTTACACCAAAACTTAGATCTCCCCTTTTATTGTAGTGATTCGACCGTAAAAAATTAGTATATAATTTCAAACTTTTAGCCTGATTTAGTTTATCGGAGGGAGAAATATATTTCAGGCAAGACTAACCAGTAATGAGCGCGGCGATATGCCATCCTGGCCGCCGTGCTGACGGCACTCAGCGCCTCGTCAGACCCCAGCTTAGCCTCTTCTCCTTCTGTCAGACAGCCTGTATTTCTCTCTTACTTCGTCGCTTTTCACATAACCTCTCGCACAACTTTCTCTGGTCAGCGTCTGATTTCATAGGGTAGATCCTGACCTTCTTCTCAGCCAACTATCTCTGATCGGGGCTAAAGATGGTGGGGACAATGTTCTCTAACCCCTGAACTTTGTTTTAGGATTGTGAGTTTTTATCAACCTGCATTATCCCCACCCATACCTTCCTCACATCTCCTATTCTTCTCACTTCACCATCTATCTTTGTTTTTACGCCGTGTCTAAGGTGGAGTCGCTATGCCGATGGACTTCCAGGCCTGTACGCCCCCCTTACGGGGTGGGCTACTGCGAGGGGTGATGAGCGATTGCTTCCCGTGGAAAAAATAGGGTCACCATACCCATGAGTTCAAACTCAAAAAAAGCAAAATCTCTCCACATTTCCCCTTGTTCATCGACGGAGCCACCCTAGGGCAGATCCACAAAAAAATAGAGGTCACCCCTGTGCTTGCGCAGGGGACCCTCCAAAGTTCTCTAACCGGAGAGGAGGCTTACTCGTCTCCTACGCCTATGGGTGTAGTGGACTCCCCCTCATCCCCTTCTCTGGAGGTGCTTTTGGGCACCTCCCTCTTACCAGCCGCAGTCCCCCCCCCTTTTCTTTCTAAGGGGCTGTCAAGAAAGCCAGCAGGCAGCCCATAGCCGACCGTTCCCCATTAAAGTGGCTCGGTAGGGCAAACCCTCATAGAGCGAAGAGAGAAGACAGGCCCGTTCAGTCGCTTCCCTCAAAAGACCTGCTGGCAAGGATATTAAACCTTGCTGGGGTCAAGGCCTGTGCCTGCCCAGACGTGACTAGAGACAGCCTTGTCAACGGGACCTGTGTGGCCCTGGGTGGATGGCGAACTAAAGGCTCCCCTTAGATAGACATGGTCCTTGAGGCAACCCAGCCTTAGACGGTAGGGCCTTCCATAGGAGGGAATGCAGGCCCCGCGCCAAGCACCGAACCCCAATCTAAATCCGCCACTATGCAAGGTCCTCAAACGGTTAAGGTTTCCAAGGGAGTACAAGCAGGGGAGGGATCTACTCCGACCGATGCCCCTATGACTGCCAAGACCTTCTCCATTTTGTAAAAGAACTTGGCTGATTCCGGTTCGTGGCATGGGGGTCCTACCAGTGGAGGACAGAAGCGGGTTCATTCCCCCCCCTCCTTTCTTAAAACAAAACCCCCCAAAATAAAAAGTCTAAGGCTCCTTTCCATCCGCGGGGGCTGCGGAGAAGGATAGGCCTGCGGCTTCGTTAAGCGACTAAGTTAAGATTGGCACATCCGGCTCCTCTGTCCATACGGGTGCGGAGCCCCCGAGTAAGACCAAATGTACCAAGGGGGGGCCTTGATAACGTCTGGGTTCCACATTCAAAGGTTATCTGGCGTTTTCGAGCCCGCTGGATTTAAACGCTTCCTCGTTTTCGCTCCACTGATGGCACCATGTTGGCCAAAGGCAACGTGATCCATCAGAGGAGAGCTCTAGCTAGTGTAATTGGTAAAAAGTTGAAGATCACCCGTTTCTCGGAGGCAAGCCTTCTGGCGAATGCGGCGAATCACTTTTAGGTGGCCAAGTTAAGTGCTCTTCGGACACTTGATGTCACTACGGTGAGTCTAACGCGCACTCTATCATGAACTTTGTGAAAGGAGTTGTTTATGCGAGGGAACTCGTTGACTACTCCATAGAGGACATCACCTTAGAGGTGGCTGACCATGGGGTGGATAATTTCGAATGTGTAATGAGAAAACAGGGCGAGGCTTCGAGACCCACCCCTACACTCTTCATCACGTTGGACTGTAACAAGCTTCTTGAGTCGGTGCGTGCCAGTTGGTACCGCTACCACGTGAAGGCATTCGTTCCACTGCCGCGGCGGTGCTATTACTTTCACCTCTTCGGCCGTACGAATCGCTCATGTAGACATGCAAAGTCGGGGGCCACCTGAAGTATGTGTAAATTGCTCCAAGCCCGCACACGATAAGTCCAAATCGTGTGTGGCCAAGTGTGTCAATTGGGAGAGCCGCACCCCGCTTATTCGAAGCAATATGGTGCATATCTCATTGAGAAACAAATGCTGGCCGTTGAGGCCTAGGATCGACTCTCATTCCGCAAGGCTAAGGACTTGGGCTTGGGGCGCCTGGTTCTGCCTGGTGCGCCTTATGCGTCAATAGATTAAAAGACACTATGCTTCTGGCCCAACCAGGCCAAGGAACACGGTTGTTTCCGCGCCCATTTGGAGTACTCTACTGGAAAATTTGGCGGCACAAAGGGTTCAAACCCAGCCCCGGCTAAAACCAGAGCTCCCTTCTCTTCCCCCAGCGTGAGCGTTTACGGTAAGGTGAAATGGCCACGCGCCTCTACCGAGTCGTTAGACTAACAGGAGACATCACCCCTGAAGTTGGTCACCAGGCCATCTTCTGGGATTCCTAAAGCTGTCCCCCAAAAGGAAGACAGCAAGAAAGGAGCTTCGGCTCCTTTACCCACGCCTAGTGGTGTGCTGATTGGCTGGAAGACGGTGGATCCTTGAAAAGAGGGCCTTCCGCCTTCGAAGACGCAACGCCGGTATAAGTTTTCGAGGCGGAGGGGCGAAAAGAATTGCATGGTGAGCCCAACCTCCCACAATAAGCCCTCAAAGGCGACAGCACCTTTAGCGCATTGTCCGGCCAACAGACTATGCTAGGCGCGTGCACTCTGCCAGCCCTCCCAGGGTATAAGGGTTTAGCGACCCCACTACCACGAGATGGCCGGGCTGGTGGATGCGCCGTTTACACCCGGCATAATGTCCTTCTTCTTCATTTCACTTTCGATACCTCCTTTCAGGCAGTGGCTGTGCAGCTTCACCTGGATAGGAGGTATACTATCATTTCTGCGTACATTCCGCCGTCAGCTAAATTAGACGCTTGGGACATCTGCTGCGTCGTGGCATGGTTGCCGAGACCCTTACTCTTGCTTGGAGATCTGAACGGCAGACATCATCTCTGATGGGATTACTCAATAATTCCCAGGGGACAAGCCTTACCAATCTGATCGAATAGCTTGAGATGGGTGTCCTAAATAGGGATGAGTTTACTCATCACTGCCCGAGAACCGATTCATTTTCTTGCCTTGATCTATCTTGGTGCTCTTCGGATGCACAGCCTGATTTTGATTGGGGGGTGGTCGATTATCTCCATGGTAGTGATCACTTTCCAATTCAAATATCATTTTCATGGCAACCGCCACCTGAGAGCCCACCTCGATGGTGCTTGGCGCGGGCGCCGTGGACTGTATTTAGGGAAATGACGGAATTCTCTATCTTAGTCAAGGAGTTTAGCTCGGTAGATGAGGCTGTTGAGTTCTTCTCCGGTAATCTCATCGCCGCAGGCCTGACTACTATTCCTGAAACTTTTGGCTGTTTTTCACGCCAACGACTCCCGTGGTGGTCGGTCGAGTGTGAGATGGCTCACAAACAGAACGTTATGCCTACATGCGCTATAACCGCTGCCAGAACGATTTCACTGTCGGTAAATTTCGTCGGGCTAGGTTCCGGTATATTTTGAAGCACGCCAGCCACTCTTCTTGGCGTGCATAAGTGTCTTTACTTAACGGGAAAACCCCTCGAGGTGTGGATTCGAGTTAAAAAAATTCGAGGCAAGTTCTCGGAAGAACCCCCTCGCGTTCTCCAGGAGAAGGGAACCGCAATCTCGGACCCCGCGTCCGTGGCGGAATACTTCGCGCCCGCCCTCTCCACATTGTCTAGCCGTGATGCTGCTCCGCCAACATTCAATGCACGTCGTAATGTCGCGGAAGACCGTCGACTGGACATTATCTCCAGAGGCGGAGAAGCCTTCAACGACAGGTTTACTGTGAGTGATTTGCGTCCCGCTCTTGTTTCGTGCGCAGACACAGTCCATGGTCCTGCAATGTCCCGTATGCCATGCTTTGACACCTAGGTGAGCAAGGAATGGCCTTTCTCTTCGATTTATTTAACAGGATCTGAGTGGAGGTTCTCCTAACAGATTATTGGCCAATTACTTCTGTGCTCTCTTTTCAAATCCGAGTAGAGATCACTCTACTTCAGCCGGTTTCCGCCCAAACTCTCTAACACCTTGCATGTGCAAGTTAATGGATAGCACTACGCCACGGTGTTTTCCGATCTGGAGAAGGCCTATGATACCGCATTGCAATACGGTATAATGGACACTCTCCACACGATGAAGGAAAGGAGACGCCTCCCAATGTTTATATCTGAATTTTTGCGAGATCGTCGATTCCGCGTACGGGTGGGGGGAGCCCTCTCCGTCCCAATAAAGCAGGAAAAGGGTTTCCCGCAAGAAAGTGTCCTCAGTGTCACACTCTTTGCCCTGAGCAGCAATAAAAATGTTCTCCTTACGCTCTACGTTGAAAACATTTCGATCTCTTTTGGCGTGGCCCAGATTCCAACCCTGGAGCGTTGATTCCAACAGGCATTGAACCGCGTCTCTCGCTATGCCGAAGCGCACAGGTTTCGGTTTTCTTTGGCCAAGACTAAGGTGGTGCACTTTTGCCGCCATCCACGGCTTCACCCCGACCCATATTTGTTTCTTAATGGGGTGCGCCTGGAAGTGCTTAAATCACACCGTTTCCTTGGTATTGTATTTGACCGACGCCTCACCTGTTTGGCTCATATTCCCAGCCTTAGGGTCTCTTGTGCCCATGCCATGGATATTCTCCGTTCTGTGCCCCGTAAGGGGCGCGGCGATTTGCCATCCTGGCCGCCGTGCTGACGGGATCCAGCGCTCCGTCCAGCTCCAGCTTAGCCTCTCTTCCTTCCTTCAGATAGCCCGATTTCTCCCCTACCTCGTCGCTTTTCATACAACCTCTCCCACAACTTTCTCTGGTAAGCCTCTAATTTCACAGGGTAGAATGCTGACCTTCTTCTCAAGCAAACCACCCCGGATGGGGGCTGATAGGGGAGGGGACATTGTTCTTTAACCCCTCAGCTCCGGTTCGGGATGGGGGTTTTTCAACAACCTGCTTCATCCCCACCCATACCTTCCTTACATCCCTTTTCCTCTCCTCTTCACATTCTATCTGTTTAACGCCGTGTCTAAGGTGGAGCCGCCATGCCGAAGGACTGCCAGGCCACCAGGCGGGAGGGGTGGTCCCAAATGGCGGCGCCTGGCTCTGCCGGACCTGTAAGCACCTCTTGCAGTGCGGGCTACTGCAAGAGGTGGTGAGCGATTGCGTCCCGTAAAACAAAGAGGGTCACCATGCCTAATGATGAAAAAAAAAAACATCTCCCCTCAATTCCCCCTAAAACAACGGAGCCGCCCTCGTGCAGCTCCACAGAAAAGATGGAGGTCCCCCCCTGTGCTTTCGCAGGGGACCCTCCATACCTCTTTAACCGGACAGGAGGCTTACTCCTTTCCTACGCCTACGGGTGTAGGTGACTCCCCCTCACCCCCTTCTCTGGAGGTGCTTTCGGGCACCCCCCTATCTCCAGCAGCAGTCCCTCCTTTGCTTTCTAAGGGGACTGCCAAAAAGCCAGCAGGCAGCCCATTGCCGACCGCCCCTCGTACAAGCGGCTCGGTAGGGCAAACCCCCTTAGGGGGGAGAGGGAAGCCAGGCCCCTTCGGTCGCTTCCCTCAAAAGACCTGCTAGGAAAAATATTAAACCTTGCCGGGGTCAAGGCCTGTGCCTCCCCACTAAAGACTTATGACGCTGCCAAGGGGACCTGCGATGTCCTGGGAGGGGATTGCCAACTGGAGGCCCCCCCTGTGATAGACATGGTCCTTGAGAAAACCAGCCTCAGAAGGTAGGGCCTTCCATGGGGGGCAATCCGAGCTCGGCGTTAAGCACCGAACCCGAATCCGCCCCTATGCAAGGTCCTCATAAAACGGCTGTGGATTCTCAGGCAGTACAAGGAGGTAAGGGATCTCCTCCGGATGATGCCACTGCGACTACCAGGACCTTCTCGATTTCGGAGAAGGACCTAGATGAGGCCGGTCCATCTGACCAGGGGGCTTCTACCAGCGGGGGTGGGAAGCGGGTTCATTCCCCGCCCTCCTCTCCAAAAAAGAAAAGGACGAAAAAGACCAAAAAGACGAAGGAGACTCGGGGCTCCTCTCAATCCGCAGGGGCTACGGGGATGGATGGGTCTGTTGCCACTTTGGCAAGCGACCAAGCCAAGATCGGCACATCCGGGCACTCTGCTTCCCCGGGTACGGAGCTCCTGACGATGACAAAGACCAAAAGTGCACAGGGCGGAGCCTCGATGACATCGGGGCCCCTGATTCAGAGGTTACCTGGCGTTTTCGAGCCCGCTGGCTTCAAACGCTTCCTCGTTATTCGCTCCACTGATGGCACCATGTTGTCCAAGGGCAACATGATCCATCAGAGGAGAGGATTAGCTAGTGCAATTGGTAGAGAGCCGAAGGTAACCCGTTTCTCGGACGGGAGCCTTTTGGCGAATGCAGCGAATCCCGCCGAGACGGCCAAAATAAGTGCTCTTCGGACACTTCATGGCACCCCGGTGAGTGTGACGCTGCACTCTACCATGAACTTTGTGAAAGGAGTAGTTTATGCGAGGGAACTCGTTGACTACTCCCCTGAGGACATCACCCTAGAGCTGGCCAACCATGGGGCGGTCAAGGTCGAACGTGTGATGAGAAAACAGGGAGGGGCCTCGAGACCCACCCCTACACACTTCGTCACGTTCAACTGTGACAAGCTCCCTGAGTCGGTGCGTGCCGGTTGGTACCGTTACCGCGTGAAGGCATTCGTGCCACTGCCGCGGCGGTGCTATTACTGTCACCGCTTAAGCCATACGAATCGCTCATGTAGACGTGCAAAGTCGGGGTCACCCGAAGTATGTGTAAATTGCTCCAAGGTCGCACACGATAAGTCCAAATCGTGTGTGGCCAAGTGTGTCAATTGCGGAGAGCCGCACCCTGCTTCTTCGAAGCAATGTGGTGCATATCTCCTGGAGAAAGAAATCCTGGCCGTTCAGGCCCAGGATCGACTCTCATTCCGCGAGGCAAAGGACTTGGTCCTGGCGCGCCCGGCTCTGCCTGGGACGTCATATGCCTCAATAGTTAGAAAGGCACCCTCTGCTCCTGGCCCATCCAGGCCAACGAGCACGGTTGTTTCCGCGCCCATTCGGAGCCCTTCTGCGGGATCTACCCAACCTGGGCGCTCCCCTGGTAAAGCTGGCGGCAAAAAGGGTTCATACCCTGCCCCGGCTAAAACCAGGGCTCCCCCCTCTCCCCACAGCGTGACCGTTTCCCGTAAAGCGAAACGGCCACGCACCTCTACCGAGTCGTTAGACTCACAGGAGGCAACAGCCCTGAAGATCGTCGCTCTGCCATCTTCCGGGGTTCCTAAAGCTGTTCCCCGAAAGGAGGACAGCAACAAAGGAGCTTCGGCCCCTTCGCCCACGCCCCGAGGTGGAGCGGGTGGCTCGGAGACGGTGATTCCTCGAAAAGAGGGCCCCTTGCCTTCGAAGCCGCAACGCCCGCCTAAGGTTTCAAGGCGGAGGGAGAAAAAGACTCCTATGGCGAGCCCAACCTCCCCAAATAAGTCTTCGAAGGCGACATCGCCTTCAGTGCTTTGCCCGGCCAACAGCGCCCGGGCTTCTGCCCCTGGGAAGCGTACGGCCATTACCGTGAGGGTCTTCATTTCGAGGAGGGCCCCCGCGTCTCCTCCGAGCGAGGCCTGGAGGGCATATTCCTTGAATGGAATTGCCGTGGACTCCGGGCCAACTGGGAGGAGCTGCGGAGGCTCGTCTTGTCCCGTTCCCCATTAGCTATTTTTCTGCACGAGACCATGCTAGGCGCGTGCCCGCTGCCTGCCCTCCCGGGGTATAAGGGTCTTGCGACCCCACCACCGCGGGATGGCCGGGCTGGGAGATGCGCGGTTTACACCCGGCATGATGTCTCCGTTCTTCCTTTCTCTTTAGATACCTCCTTTCAGGCAGTGGCTGTGCAGCTGCACCTGGATAGGAGGTATACTATCATTTCTGCGTACATTCCACCGTCAGCTGACTTCGACGCGGGGGACTTCCGACGCGTCGTGGCACGGTTGCCGAGGCCCTATCTCTTGCTTGGAGATCTGAACGGCAGGCATCCTCTCTGGTAAGATTACTCCATAAATGCCAGGGGACAAGTCCTTGCCGATCTGATCGAAGAGCTTGAGATGGGCGTTCTAAACGTGGATGAGTTTACGCACCACTGTCCGAGAACCGCTTCATTTTCTTGCCTTGACCTATCTTTGTGCTCTTCGGATGCACAGCCTGATTTTGATTGGGGGGTGGTCGATGACCTCTATGGTAGTGATCACTTTCCCATTCAAATATCCTTTTCAGGGCAACTGCCGCCTGAGAGACCACCTTGGTGGTGCTTGGCGCGGGCGCGGTGGCCTGCATTTCAGGAAATGACTAAATTCTCTATCTCAGTCGAGGAGTTTAGGTCGGTAGATGAGGCCGTTGAGTTCTTCTCCGGCAACCTCATCGCCGTGGGCCTTACTACTATTCCTAGGACGTCTGGCTGTTTTGCATGCCGACCAGTCCCATGGTGGTCGGCCAAGTGTGAGACGGCCCTCAAACAGAAGCGTTATGCCTACCTGCGCTATAAGCGCCGCCCGAACCATTTCACTGTCGCTGAATTTCGTCGGGCTAGGGCTAGGTTCCGGTATATTTCGAAGCACGCGCACCGCTCTTCTTGGCGGGCATACGTGTCTTCACTTAACGGGAAGACCCCTTTAGCTGATGTGTGGAAGCGAGTCAAAAGGATTCGAAGCAAGTTCTCGCAGGACCCCCCTCCCGTTCTCCAGGAGAATGGGACCGCAATTTTGGAGATCGCGTCCGTGGCGGAATCCTTATTGACCGCTTTCTCCGCATTCTCTAGCCGTGATGCTGCTCCGCCAGCATTCAATGCACGTCGTCATGTCGCGGAAGGCCGCCGGCTGGACTTTACCTCCAGAGGCGGAGAACCCTTCAACGACAAGTTTACTGTGAGTGAGTTGCGTTCCGCCCTTGCTTCGTTTCGTGCGCGGACACCGCCCATGGTCCGGACGATGTCCCGTACGCCATGCTTCGACACCTGGGTGAGCGAGGCATGGCCTTTCTGTTAGATCTGTTCAACAGGATCTGGGTGGAAGGTCTTCTCCCATACTCCTGGCGAATCGTAACTGTGCTCGCCTTTTGCAAGCCGGGGAGAGATCACTCTACTCCGACCGGTTTCCGCCCAATCTCTCTAACCTCTTGCATGTGCAAGTTGATGGAGAAATTGGTAAATGTTAGATTAGCTATTTCCTGGACAGCGGAGGCCATCTGTCTTCTGCACAGTGCGGCTTCCCTAAGTTTCACTCCACGTCGGATGCTCTGCTCCGACTGGAAATGCCGTCTGCGAGGCTTTCCCTTGTAGACAGCACTACGCCACGGTGTTTTTTGATCTGGAGAAGGCCTATGATACCGCATGGAGATACGGTATCATGGAGACTCTCCACACGATGGGGGCGAGGGGAAGCCTCTCAATGTTTATATCTGAATTTTTCCGAGTTCGTCGATTCCGCGTACGGATGGGGGGAGCCCTCTCTGCCCCAAAGGAGCAGGAAGAGGGTGTCCCGCAGGGAAGTGTCCTCAGTGTCCCACTCTTTGCCCTGAGCATCAACGGCATCACCTCGGTGCTGCTAGAAGATGTTCTCGCTACGCTCTACGTGGACGACCTTTCGATCTCTTTTGGCGCGGCCCAGATGCCAACTCTGGAGCGTCGACTCCAACAGGCATTGAACCGCGTCTCTCGCTATGCCGAAGCGCACAGGTTTCGCTTTTCTTTGGTCAAGACTAAGGTGGTGCACTTTTGCCGCCATCCACGGCTTCACCCCGACCTAGATTTGTTTCTTAATGGGGTGCGCCTGAATGTGGGTGAGTCGCACCGTTTCCTTGGTCTTGTATTTGACCGACGCCTCACATGGGAGGCTTATATTCGCAGCCTTAGGGTCTCTTGTACCCGCGCCATGGAGATTCTCCGTCCCGTGACGTTCAGCGCTTGGGGCGCTGATAGGGCTACCGCCTTACTTTTTTATCGATCCTTTGTTCGCTCGAAGCTCGACTACGGATGCGAGTTTTATGCATCCGCAGCCGAGCGTTTATTGCGGAAGGTGGATTCAATCCACCACACCGGCCTTCGCCTTGCGACCGGTGCCTTCCGCACTTCCCCCATTGAGAGCCTGTTGGTCGATGCTGGGGAGATGCCACTCGCTCTGCGCCACGTGCAGTGCATCACTCGCCTGTACTTGCGAGCCCGGCGCCTCCCTCAGTCGCCAACAGCTCTCACTGCATCCGCAGCTGATCTCTATGGTGCCTATGCCGCCGAGAGACGCCAGTCATACCCTAAGCCCTTTGGGTTTAGGGCCTGGAAACTCGTTCGAGAGGTAGATATAGCTCTCGGGCCAGGGGCGCCCCTGGTTCTGCCCAGGACGCCACCCAGGAGGGTACCACATTTGGTTATTTGTCGCCACGCCTCTGCTCCCAAAGCTTGTACTGCGCCGGGAGTATTGCGTTCGACCTTTTTGGAGCACACATCGTGTCACGCTGGTACCGTGCCAGTGTATACGGATGGCTCCAAGTCCCAAGAGGGGGTCGGCTTCCACGCCGGATCCCCTCTGTTTGAAGTCAGCGGGGCTCTACCAGGCGCTGAGTCTGTCTTCACGGCCGAGCTGGTGGCAATACACCACTCGGTACGGAAGATTACGCGACGTGCCCGGTTCGGAGACTGGATTGTGATCTATAGCGACTCACAAAGCGCCCTGAGTGCTCTCGGGGCATTGGAATCTCCGCATCCCCTGGTTCGCGATATCCGTGACGCCACGGTTTTGGCGAGCCGGGCAGATGTCGAGATTATCTTCTGCTTGGTTCCTGGACATGTAGGAATTGCGGGGAATGAGCGCGCCGATGAGGGCGCCAAAGAGTCCGCGAGGACTCTGCGACCGGACCAGCGTTTCGCTCTTCCTCACACCGACTACATGGCAGAAATACGGGCAGCTCTTCGGACTGCTTGGCAAAGAAGATGGGAGACGGTCGAAGGGAACTTAAAGTTGCGTGCTATTGCGCCGCGACTGTTCCCATGGACCTATCCCCCAATGCCGCGGTGGCTTCAGGTTGCTTTCTGTCGTCTCCGAATCGGACACACTCGTGTGACGCATTGCTATCTGATAAGGCGCTCGCCTGCGCCCTATTGCAACGACTGCGTCGTCCCCCAGACTGTTCGGCACATTCTTGTCGAATGTCCCAGTCTGGGTGATCTTCGCGCACGATACCTGTCCCAGTACCGGGATGGGCGGGGTCGCTACCGCCTGTCCCTTGTGCTCGGGACAGATTCGTGCACATTGACTTGTGGACTTGTTGACTTCTTGGGGGAGGCCGGCCTTCTCCCTATTATTTAAGCAAGGTTTGTTTGTTTTTTTGTTTTGTTTTGTTGTTTTTTTGCATTTGTTTTTTTTTGTTTTGTTTTTTGTTTGTTTTTTCCTTTAGTTGCACGCTCCTGCGCCAGGAGGACCTCTCTCCGACGCACCAGCTTGCTTCCTTTCCCCCTTTTGGGGGTGTTGTTTTTTTTCTCTCTCTCTTTAATTTTATTTTAAAGTAGCCTAGAACTAGGCCAGTTTTAATACGGCAACTAATGCCCAAGTAGGCAGTCGCCAGATGAGCTCTTAAAAAAAAAAAAAAAAAAAAAAAAATCTCCGTTCTGTGACGTTTAGCGCTTGGGGCGCTGATAGGGCTACTGCCTTATTTTTATCGATCCTTTGTTCATTCGAAGATCGAGTACGGATGCGAATTTTATGCATCCACCGATGAGCGTTTATTGCGGAGGATAGACTCTATTCAACACACCGGCCTTCGCCTGGCGACCTGTGCCTTCCTCACTTTCCCTTCGAGGGCCTAATAGTCGATGCTGGGGAAATGTCACTCACTCTACGCCACGTACAGTTCATCATTGGCCTGTTCACGCGAGCCCGGCGCCTCCCTTAGTCACCAGCAGCTCTTACTGCATCCGCAACTGATTCCAACAGTGCCTATGCCGCTGAGAGAAACCAGTCATACCCTAAGACCTTTTGAGTTTAGGGCCAGGAAACTCCTTCCAGAGCTAAGTATAGCTCTTGGCCCGGTGGCGCCCCTGGTTCTGCCCAGGACACCACCCTGGAAAGAACCACATTTGTCTCTTTTCGCCACGCCTCTGCTCCCAAAGTTTGTACAGCGCCGGGAGTATTGCGTTCGAGGTTTTTCGAGAACACCTCTTGTCACGCTGGAACCGTGCCAGTGTATACGGATGGCCCCAAGTCCGAAAAGGGGGTCAGCTTCCACGCCGTATCTCTTCTGTTCGAAGTCAGCGGGGCTCTGACAGGCGTTCCCTCTATCTTCACGGCCGAGCTGGTGGCAATACACCACTCGGTAAAGGAGATTACGCAACATGGCTGGTTTGGAGACCGGATTTAAATCTATAGCGACTCTCAAGGCGCTCTGAGTGTTCTCGGGGCATTGGAATCTCCACATCCACTGGTTCGCGATATCCGTGACGCCACGGTTTTCCGAGCCGAGCGCATATCGATATTAAATTCTGCTGGTATCCTGGACATGTAGGAATACCTGGGAATAAACGCGCTGATTAGGGCACCCAAGAGTCCTCGATGTCTCTGTGACCGGACCAGTATTTCACTCTTCCTTTCACCGACTACATGGCAGGAATACGAGCAGCTCTTTAGACTGCTTGGCAAAGAAGATGGGAGACGGTCGAAGGGAACTTAAAGTTGCGTGCCATTGCGCCGCAACTGTTCCCATAGACCTACCCCCCAATGCCGCAAAGCCTCAGGTGGCTTTCTGTCATCTCAGAATTGGACACACTCGCGGGACGCAACGCTATTTGATTGAGCGCTCACCAGCGCCCTACTGTGAAGACTGCTTTGTCGACCAGGCTGTTCGGCACATTCTTGTTAAATGTCCCAGTCTGGGCGATCTTCACGCACGTTACTTGTTTCGGGATAAGCGGGGTCGCTACCGCCTGTTACTTTTACTCCGAACGAGGGCGTGCTCATTGAATGGAGGACTTTTGGGGCGAAGCGTGCCTTCTTCCTTTTATTTATCTAGATTTTGTTGTTTTTTTGCTGTTTTCTTTGTAGTCCGCACGCTCATGTGCTGGAGGGAGTGGGACCTCCCGCCTACGCAGGACCTTACTTCCTAATTGTTGTCATCTTCTATTTTTATCGTTGTTTTGTTTTCATATTTTTTTATTTTCAAGTAGCCTATGAGCTAGGCCGTTTGATTGCGGCAACTTATGCTCAAGTGGGCAGTCGCCAGATAGCCCCTTAAAAAGAAATTTAAAAATCGGGCAAGCCTATACCTTTTTGAGATTGTTACACAGTGTGCACAGTTTAGGGGGAGGGTCATTTTGGGGTTCAATAGTAAACTTATTCCACCTAATACCTTGAGTTATATTTTTGCCCCGTAACAGTAAACCTGGAAACTTTTTTTTACTCGGGGATCTAACCTTTTTTTTTCATATCATAAGTGCTCGTACTTATGCTGTAACAATTTAATTTCTTCTTCAAATTCCTCGCAGAAAATATTAAACTGCCAATACTCAGATTCATTTAGAAGCGACCTATTTATTTCCTATTTTAAGGCAGATGGCAATTTTCGTGTCAATAGCGTTATGATGTACAAACCTGCAGTGCCAATATCCAAACGAAGAGCTTTGAGGTGCTCTTAGAATTACATTTTGATCCTTCTAAATCTAAAATTAAGTAAATGCGAGTTTGAATGATTCGCCGGTTATCGCCGTTCGTAAGTTTGCGCAACTCTCAAGCCTCTTCATAATGATCCCCAGAAATGGTAAACTCATCAAGTAGGCGCAATGCATCTTTACATAATTGTCCCAGAAGATATGCACATTTTTGTAATTTTGAAATATTTATAACATGAATGGTATTATAGAATAAATCGGGGAAGTTTTTCAGTAGAGGACGTCTTCTGAAAATATTGGTAGGTTAATTCTAGGCAGTTTAATTTCGCTCGCCGATCTAGAAACCTTAGATAGTTTAACTTCGTTCGAGTCTCTCACACATTTTTCTCCTATATAGATTCCCCACCTAATCTCAATATTACACGCGGAGGCCTCCAAATTTCCTTTTCCAAAATATTCTCATCAAGTTATTTTAATATAAGTTCATGTAATTATAAATTTTGGCAAAATGGTACTTTTACTCCTCTATCTGTCAATACAAAGTGTAGCAATCCAGAGCCTTAACAACCAAAGAAGTTATAGATTTAATAAGATGTGTACTTAGAACACTATGTCCCCCTCTAGTTTGAGACCAAACTCATTTTGATTAAAGGTCGCGGGTCTGGGCACCAATGTAGGTATTTAATTATCACACTATACAAGTTTACAAAGCGCAAAGCCAAATTATAAGCCTTTGTGCTGCTTAAGGAGGAAAAAGCCACTGAATCCTTCAAAGTTTATTTTTACCTATGAATGGGTTTAATATATACGTGTCTTAGTATGAACTGTTATTTATACTGCTTAAATCTACTTAGAGCAATCAGCAACCTGGTACAAAAGTTGACTCAGGGACTTCATGATTAAATAAACCTAAATTCAGACTATCTCTAAAGAGAGATAGAAAAAACGCGATCCGCACCACCTCATTCAACACAACTATTGAAGAATAGTGATATAAGTATGTTAATAATCCTTGAGGTAAAATTAATATATATTAATATAAGCTCGATCCTAAATGTGGTACCGAATATTTTGGTCTAGATCAGTGGTTCCCAATCTTTTTTAGTTAATGGCCCCCCTTGAGATCATTAATATTTCTGTGGCCATCATGAAATTATTAGCAGAAAAATTAGTACTTCAATATTTTAATACCTTCCATAAAAATATCAGTCTCCATTAATTGTACATATATTCTCCTTTATTCACTTTTAATACCCCAAAAATTATTTTGTTTGTTCGATAAAAGAACCGTTTAAGATGACACGTTATTTCTCTGATATAGCAGCAAAACGAAAAACTTCCATGGACACGAAAAAATAAGTAACCTTTAAAAAGTTATTATTTTTTTATTTTAAAAATAGAATCCTTTAGCAAAATAAAAACAAATATATCATATTAGCTTTTTTGTGTGTGTTTTTCAGTTAGATCCTTGTGACTGATGTAGTTGGGCAAGTTTTACCAAGTCAGGCTCCATGGTTGCTAGAGACAGAACCTCTAGTTACAATTTATAAGCGGTTGCGAGCTTTAGATAATAGGTGAAAAGCTCGGCTAAAACATGACTCAACTAGGTAAAAGGTTGGAAAGGCAATGAAATATAATTTTACTTCCGGCCAAAGCAATGGGAATTTGATTGCAATTCCACTACTTTTTCATAAGATATTGAGGCCATGTTTAAATTTAGCTAGAGCAGTTTGATTATTTTGTAGTATGATGTTAACACCAGCGGCATTTGTCTTAAATGAGCCTACCATTCAACTTAAAATAATCATTTGCAAGATACGTTGAACCTAAAATATCATCCTCATGCAGCTCCTCTTCAATAGTGGCGAGAGTTGGAAAATGTAATAATTTCTTACGCCAAATATTAATCCTAAACAGATTAAGTTTTCCAAGGAAAGCGGTGATTGCTTCTATGGAAATTAAAATATTTGTATTTTTACCTTGTAGCTGTTTGTTCAATATGTTTAGCTTGTCAAATAATTCTGCAAGGTAGAAAGGTCACACTTAGCAGCTATGATTTCTTCTCGAAGTGCCTTAGCGTTCAAAAATGGTACAACACTCTCCCAGAGTTCAACAAAGCGACGCAGGCAGTTACCCTTAGAAAGCTCTCTCACCTCTATATGCCAAGGTAAATGTTCAGGCTATTCTTCAACGTTGGCACATAGTTGTCGGAAAAAGACGGTCTTGAAGTGGATTTGACTTGATAAGGATTGTACCCTTGATAACACTATCAAGAGCATCTTCCAACGTCCTCCCAAATATTTTGCAATCAAATGTTGATGATGACCCACGCAGGGTATTCAAAACCATTAGGCTAAGCTTGTTTTAGATATGCAATGAAGCCCCTGTATAGGCCTTCCATAGCAGCGGCATCTTCCGTCGCAAGCCATAATGTTACCCATTGGAATATTTTTTACTTGGAAATAGGCCAATATTTCTTGGAAAATTGTTTCCTCTTTAGTATCTGTCACAAGACGGGGCCAAAGCATTACGTCTCTCAGTTCACTATTATCATCTAAAAACCTTACATACGCCAGAAGAAGGGCTTGATTAACACTTACATATGCTTCATCAAATTGTAATGCAAGATTATTTATTTATAAAAATGCAACTAGTTGATTTTCTACATCCTTTCCCATTTCATTAATGCGCCTTGATACTGAATTGTTGCTTAACGTTATTACCTCCTTATTTTCTTTGGAATTCTGTTGCATAATAGTAGAAATTACTACAGATACTGAGGGCAAAATCAAATCTTCACAAATAGCATGGGGTTTTCCAATTTTTGCTATTCGCTTGGAAATCTCGTAAGATGCAATTAAACCTTTGTATAATTTAGCTTTTCCTCGGCTAAGCATAGAATCAATGGTGTTCCTTCCTTGGAAAGCATCATGAAGCTAATTAAAATAATCTAAGGGTTTGTCTTTCTTATCTTTGTGCTTATTCCATAGATATATAGGAAACTTACTTGGGCACATACTTTCATTATAAAGCTCTGTCATACATATAAGACGTTGACTTTATTATATTGTTTGGAGACTGTATCAAACCATATGCTAAAAACTCGCTTGAGTATTGTCGAAACTTCTTCTTTACCTTATCAGCCATGGGTAATCGTGGAATATATATATATATATATATATATATATTGTATATTGAGTTGTAAATAAAACGATATTTTCCTAATTTCCTTGAATACCTATTTAAAATAATTAATGAGATTAGGAAAATACAAATGTTTGAACATTTAATGTAATTTATATTGAACTAAATTGTATATACTGTACGGATATATATTTTCAAGAATATATAAATAATGATATTATTTATTTACTAGGTAAATAGTCTACAACGGTTAAACACTACATTATAATTTTAACCCCGCAAAGCTGCACTGCGGGGGGGTTTTCCACTTTGCCTTAGGAAATAGTTAATAACTTTTTATAATTTATGAATGCTGGTATCCACCTTTGGCATTATGCCTATGACTCCATTTAAGCAGATAATAAACGTAAATCTAAGGAAATATTACCACCAGAAAACATTATATTTCTTAAAACAATAAACATTTCGTATAAGCAACGCCACGCAGCTGCAATGCAAGCGCGCGATGATGTTGTCGTTAGCAATTCCTTTAAAGAGAAATAAAGTAATCGATATAGATGTTATATCTACTAGGAATACGACACAAAAAAGAGTACACATACAAATATGCTTATTGGTAGCATATATTTTATAAGTATTATGTTTAGAGTTACCATATAATATTAGTTATTTTAAGTTGATTGAAAAGATACTCACCAAAATAAAAATAAAAATATTACACAAACAAGCTTGTCACGGAGCAGAAATGATGGTACAACTTGGAACATGAATACTGACTAACTGAGTTAGCAACTGCAACTAGTATTAATGCCGTGGGTGTGGAAGATAGATACGACGCTGTCAAACGTATATCTAATAACTTATTACAACGTTGTTGTATATCGAAGAAAAAGAAACTCAATGTTTTATGATTAATAACCCGTAAATAGTTGATTGTCATTAGATTAATAGATTATGAAGAACTCATATAGTCAAATATGCCATATTGTCAAAAGGCCGATAATTAGATAATTGTCGAATTACTATAATAATTTTATAAGAAAATGAAGCTCTGTGGCCACCTTCATTGGATCTGAGGCCCCCTCAGTCCCCAAACTTTCTGTGGATCACCAGAAATTTTCCATGGCTTCTTTGGGGCCATAGGGCCCTAGTTTGGGAATCACTGCTCTAGATGACTAAATGAAATGCGTTGCTTCAGAAACCTAACGTAATTGGCTCAATATCAAGGAAAAACTCTCTTAGATTCAGGTTAAATGAAATGCCTCTGGTCTACTTGTCTTAAATACGTTATCAAAATATTTACAGGATTGCAATGATCGTTAACATAGTTACATAGAAGAACAGGCCATAACAGACCTTGCGGTAGCTAAGAAATATACCTGTGACCTTACCATACCAATATCAAATAAAAATTAATCTAATTGCAAATACAAATTCACAGCAGAAGACATTATATTTAGTAAATACTCATAAGGAGGTGATACAACTTAACTAAAACCGCTGACCAAAAATGGAAACTTTCTTATGGGAAAGTTCGAAATGACGGCTTTTGAGTATAAAATCTGAAAATAAATGATAACAATAAGAGTAACTACTAACGTAAGCAACAGTAAAATGCGTAACATTTACAATAGAGTTTCGCGAATATAATGACCTAAGTGCCCCTCACTTTCCTATTTCAAGCAAAATAAAAAAGTGACATACTTAAACACGGAAATTTCAAATTATATTTTAATATTAAACCCATTCCACTCAACTACAATCAAGAAACATGGAGAATAATAACAATGCAACAATGTATTTTGTCTTTGCTCGTGTTCTATCCAGATCGCCAAACTCGTGGTTCACTCAGAGAGACTTATATTTCACCTTAGAGAAGATAACGACTAACGCTTCAAAATTAGTATCACTGCTGCTTGCATTGCCATATGGAGATATAATTTTAGCAAAGTACACTCCTTCCACGACATAAAAGATGGAACTTTTGGCGAGGTCTACTGATTTATAGCATCTACCTCCTGAGGAGCTATTAAGGAGATTATAGCCACGGTCCTATTCAAATAATCCATCGTTTCACGTCTTCCTTCCTAAATTCAAAAGGTGCTCGAAATTATTCCACCAGAACTTCCATTAGAGTAAATCGCTACTACCGCTGCTAGGTCTCCTAATCGTACCACACAAACGAACGTGACTTCCGTCACAAAAACTCTCTTTCACTAGTTTCGTGGGCATATCAAAGCAACATTGACAATAATTATAATTCATCTGGCACCCCCTTTATTGAAGGCTGGCAAACATTGAAAACTCCAAATGCCACTCTAGGAAACGATCAGCATCAATTTCGCGGTATTCTCCCTTAGGTCGCAAAATTCTCACATTCTAAAGGTTGGTATTTTATGGTACCACTATAGTTGAATATGTTACCAATTTATAGCGAGGTAACGAGTTTATAGCGGTAAGTTACCAATTTATATGAATGGGGAATTATCTGTCTCCAAATATGATTTTTCTCGGGTATTCTTATAGTTGGTTGGGCTTACCAAATGTTAACGGGTAATCGAGGTAAAGAAGGACTTTGAGGAAGGCACTTAGCAAAAATATACTCATATTCTAATAAGGGCCTATTAAAAAGAGTAGCGGCACGTTAAAAAGTACTTTGCGGGACAGAAGCAGGTTTTCTTATTCAACATAAACTATTGAATTCTAGAGGGACAGGATTTAGGCGAATTAGAGGGAATTCCATAAAGCTAATATAGGAATTCTTAATGGCAATGATTTAATAACAATTAGAATACTTAATTCTTAATAATAACAATTCTTCTCATTGCTCGCCTAAATATACGGTTTCTTTTCGAAGAGGGCGTGGCTTAGACTCCTCTGCGATACAAGCCTCCGTCGTTGGGCTTGTTTGTTCTAACCCCTGGGCAGAGTTACTGAACAGCTGTGTATTTACCATACTTACTTATCTCAGATAATTATAGCTCTATTCTCTGACCAGAATTTACAGATCTATGTTATAATTTCCTTCAGTAGGATTTGTGTTTACTTAGCTGCCTAGTAGAATACCATCTTCTGATATATTTATCCCGAGACGCGAATTGTTTTTTTATGCGTTTCCTCTTCTTGAAAAAGGTGTCCAATTTGATAGGTTTCGTGTTCGTACATTTGTGCTTACCCACGCTACTCTGACGACCAATGGTCACATTTTATTCAAACATATATATATATATATATATATATATATATATATATATATATATATATATATATATATATATATATATATATATATATATATTCTCCATTTCTATATACAAATTTCTATGCACAATTTGACATATGTATTTTCATGTACTTTTTCTCATATTATACACAGTATTCTTCTGTTATTCATATGAAAGGCAATTTATTCGGATTTGCTATCAATTAATCCAGCAATTTTGGTGCCATTAGCCTATCTATTCAACAGCACGCACCATACAATACTCCTCTGCCAGTAATGGAGTTATTGAAATAATAGTAAATAATATATATAAAGGTAGAATCATATCAAATACATATTTTGCTGCACCTAATGTCTGACATCATCTTAACATACGCACAGAGCATCGATATTTTAATAAATACATATATGTATCTCTTCTCAAAATGGGCCTATTTATTATGCCGTTTTATGGCAAGCAAAAAAAAAACTATAGACCAGCGAGGCGTGTATATAGTTATGCCTCTTCCTCTCTTATTAAATTTTCTGTTATAATAATACCTACACAAGGATTCAGAAGTAGAAGACTGACGGATCCCTGGGAAACGTGACCCGTCTCCCGGTCCTGGAGCGCGTGAAAACTTAACGTTGGTCGTTACTTTTTGGGGTTCTTATAGAGGTTTTTCTTCGATTACCTTAGTTATCATCGTCTTCTGTTAGATGGACTCTACAAGGGGAAGTGCACTTGCCCCTCCTCCTCTTGTCCTGGGCCTGCGTCCATGTGCGTCGTTGATTACCCGGCGCGTCATACTTATGCAAGGGAGGTAATCTCGCCGGTTTCAGCACATCTTCTGAGACAGTATCCCTCCTTCCGTTAGAGAATTCCAAGCTTGTAGACTTTGCTGTCGCGTTTGATCACTCGAAAAGAACCAGCATATGGCGCTTCAAGGGATTTTCGAGCGTGGTCTATTCGGAAACACATATGAATTGCTTCCTGAAGATCTTGAGGCACTAAAGGCATTGGCACCGAGCGCAAGTGTCCTATGGATGCCTGCGTGAAATCGACTTGTTCCATGGTTGATGCCAGTTCTTTAGTAAACTTAGAGTCGGTCTTCGATGATGATTACTAGTCTATTTTTTCGAACACAAAACTGTGGTTCCCGTGACTGCCGTCGAAGCTGAAAATCCCTAGTCATTGGGCAATAGACCGAATGCCTAAAAGGATAATTTGAAGTGCCAACAGCCAGCCTTGTTGACGGGCCATTATGGAGCACTTCAGAGTCATGTGTGCCCTTTCCACCATCCCATTCGTGGACGGTTTGTACGCCGTTGTGCGCTGACGATTAAAACCAACGAGGAAAGACTGTTCCTTGAATAACTCGGATTCGAATTGGGCGCTTCTGTCGGTCAATACGTAAAGCAACAATCCTAATCAGGAAATGCACCCGTTTATCAAAGATAACGGAACCGTTGAGGCACTTATGTCCGTAGTCGGTAATGCTTCTATCCATCCTGTAGCTCGGTCGATCCACGAAAGTAAATACCGATTTTGTGATGGATAGGATTGTCCAGGCAGTTTACATTGTGGGAGTGGTCCAACGATACCAAAATGCACAGTTTCGAACCATGAAATGGAATAACAATAGGCATAGACGGCGATCTTGTATAGCAAGTAATCTTAGAAGATTGACATGCGACGGCCTCCCTCGTCCAGGAGAAAATATCCCTGTCCATATTGGGCCCAAAATATCGTGATTTGATAAGACGAAATGAAGTCTTGACTCCAGGGTGTAACAGATTATGTAAATCATTGAAATTAGTCCTTCTGCCCGCCAGAGAGACAAATGTTCCTGGAGATCTTGGTGTTTCTTCTCACTATAATTAGGCTTCTCCGGGAAAAGGGAAAGATATTAGTTGCGAAAAAATTTCTTCATTTTCCCATCATTATCCTGCGCTGTCGCCAAAAGCTTAGAAGTCAAAAGACTCAATTTGGATCGAATAACGTTCCTTGAAAGGTATTTAGCGACTACGTTGCCCTGACCACGGAGATGGGCTATATCGCTGATGTATTCCAAAATAGCTGTCCAATTGCGTTGCCATCACTCAGATATTGCACCGCGTTGAAAAAAAACGAAACTAATGGCTTGTGATCAGTGCATAAGGTAACATGGCGATCTTCATTCATGTGTTCGTAGTGAACAACAGCAAGATACCATTTGGGGAAGGGCAGCACCTGCCGCGTACTGGGAGCAATCCGTCACTAGCCGCTACGGTGACTCATTTGGCAGCGGGTGACAGAGTTTGACGAAGCTGATTAAAGCCGATTTGGAATTTTCAAATGATCCTCGTGCCTAATCATCCCACTCAAGCTCACTAGCATTGGTTCCAGACGTGCAAGCTCGGGATGTGGAGCTGCAATCGCGGCAAAATTAGGAATCAATCTTCGTTAATATCTCAACATGCCTAAATATCCTCGAAGTTCATGTATCCAGTTTCCTTCATCTTTTTAGCCGGTGGGCAAATCCTTACACCGAAATGTGGGCCCTAGAAAATCGATTTCTTCCTTTGCCAGCTCGCATTACTCCAGTCTGTTTTCGACCATAATTTTGAAGATGATCCAAATGATTTATTCGCCGTCCATATTCTCTGAGAATATCAGGATGTCGTCTATATATATATATATATATATATATATATATATATATATATATTTATACTTAAACGAACCCTAATCCTCAAAAAGGTTGTCTATGTGCCGTTGGAATTTGCAATTTGAATTCCGGAGGCCAAGTGGGAGCTTTACGTATTCCTACAAAAAAAAAGCATTGTAACCGCTATTATTTCTATGTCTACGGATTAATAGGGATTTGATGGTAAGCACGAACAGATCAAACCTTGAAAAGATCTTTTTGCCATGTAGGTGGTGCGTAACGATTTGAATCCGCGGCAACGGATACCTATCGGGCTTCCTAGGCGGATCGAGCGCTCGGACAATGCCGACCACCCGGTACTCACCCGGCGACTTTTTCTGCACTATGTGAATTGAACAAACTTATGGTGACTTAGACTGGCGCACTAACCCGTCGTTCAATAATTTCTAGAAAGTTGCTTTGGAAACCTGTAGCTTATCTAGTGAAAGAGGCCTCGGCCGTGCAAATTTCGATGGAGCACTACCAGTTTTGATTGTATGGGCCTCATATTTCTAAACTATGGCTCTGCAATGGGGTGGTAGGTGCTGAATGTCATTAATAATTAAGTCTACCGTAGGCTCTCTAGATAATATTACTTCACATGCAAGTTTGTTTTGATTGTCTATAAGTATGCCGCACGCACAATCCACTAAAATATTAAGATGCCTCAGAAAGTCAATCCCTAATAATTGTGAGGTGGTGTTCGTGACTAGAAACGACCACCTAAATAATTGGCGAAGACTAGGGATCACTATGTCCGTGTGAACTTCGCTGTGTACTTTTACTTTTCCGCCATTTGCCGTTGAAGTGTTCTTACTGACCACGCGAAATTCACCAGATTTCACCAATTTAGCAGGAATTATCGATACACTTGGCCCAGTGTCGATTAAAAACTCGCATTTATTATTACACACTTTAGCGGCAACGGGTAAAACTGACGGCATACCAGCCGCCACGCTTGCATTGGTATGCCCAGCTAGTTTTCCGCCGGGGCAGGCGAAGATGGCCTGGAAGAAGGTTGCATTTGCACATGTTCTCCTCTCTTGGGCCACTTGCACCAGCGTTTTCAAAACTTAACCTTCTCTCCAAAATTCACATGTGAGCGGCAAATTCCAGGTCTTTGGATTTTTCGGAAGGTTCACAATGCCCCCGGTGTATTATTTGAACTTTGATCACTTCTAAGCAGTGACCGCGCATTTCCCGTCGAATTATTTATATGATTATTACTCGTATCGGTATTATTAATGGACATAAACGCTTTGGACACAGAATCAGGCACTGCGTCCTCTCGACTCACTAAAAGTGTTCACACTTAGGCACTGCGCTCTATCGAATGTCATACGTTCATCCGCTAGTTTTCCAAATTAGGCCAGGGTAAATTATTCTTGTGTGGCGATTATAAGCGCGATCTTAACCGGCAAGGACTGAATTAACTGGTGTCGCACAAGCTGTTCACTAACTCACGTGCAAGTCCAAGCGAGGGTGACTTTACATCTCACTATGTCGGTCGATCGGTCGGTCTCCTTATTGGGTGGGGGTTTTTTTTGGGGGGGAAATAATAACTTTGTAGCTATTCGTCCGATTCTAACGAAATTCGGGACGCTTATATTGTTTTACGTTTTCTTTCGAATGATATAATTGCCAAAGTTGTCCCAAATTAGCAAGGGAATTATTTTAATTTGTCTATAACACCATAACTAGATGGCTTATTTTAAAGAAATTTGAAACTAATATGTTGTTTTACACTCTCTTTCGAATGATATAATCGCAAAAGTTTTCGCAAGTTTAGCAAGGAAATTATTTTTTAGGCAATAACATCAGAACTATTCGGCCGGTTCTAACAAAATTTGAAACCGTTTTGTTGTTTTAGATTATCTTTCGAATGATATAATTGATAAGATCCTCCCATAATTAGCCGAGTAATTATTTTGTTTTGGCAAAAAAACAGAACTATTTGGTGGATTCTAAAGAAATTTAAAACCCTTATGTGTTTTACAGTCTCTTTCGAATGATATAATTGACAAGGTCCTCCCAAGATTAGCCCTTTGAGGGAAGGTGGATGTACAAGAGTGCGAAAGTTAGCCTGGGATTAAACTGCTATCTCACACAATGAAAGTCTGCTAGAGGATTTGGGACGAATGATTACGACTTGAGGTGAAGGTGTCCTAAAGTCAATTTGGCCTTATGCCTGGAAAAGGAACAACAGGCACAGTGTTTATATTGAGGCAAATGGCAGAGAAGTATAGGGAGAAACAGAAAGAATTACATATGGTTTTTAAAGATCTGAAGGAAGCGTAGAACAGAACATCAAAAGAAGAACTATGAAGATGTTTGAGAGAAAGAAAAGTGCCATAAAAATATGTAAGATTGGTAAAGGAAATGTACAGAAGTGTCAAAAAACAGGTATCGAGTGAAGCAGGCATGACAAACAGTTTTGAAGTGGAGGTAGGGCTACATTAGGGCTCTACCTTGAGCCCCTTCCTCTTTAACATTGTCTTTAACCTATTAACTGAGAAGGTGCGCGTGGGGATACCCAGAAAATGATGTATGCAGATGATGTGGTTTTAGCCAGTGAGTCTAAAGAGGAGGTGGATAAAAAGCTGGAGTAGCGGAGAATAGTACTGGAAAAGAGAGGAATGAAGATAACTAAAACAAAGTCAGAATATATAAGGTGTACAGAAGAAGAGCAGGACAGAAGTGAAATCATTAGGTAAAATGGTATGGAAATAAAGATTGTAGATGGCTTCAAGTATTTTGGATCTACCATATCGTGCAGATATATATGAGGATAAGGAAGAAACCAGAAGGATCCAAGCTGGATGGAAGAGTTGGTGAAATGTATCAGTGGTTCTGTGTGGCAGGAAAATGACAGTGAAATTAAAGATAAATGTATACAAACCTGTTTTATGAGAAACTATATCGTATGGAGCAGAGGCAGTACATGTAAAGAAGAGTAATGAAAAGAAGATAGGGGTAGCAGAAATGAGGATTCTACGCTGGATGTGTGACGTAACGAGTGATGTCCGAATCACAAATGCAAGGATCAGAGAAACAACAAAGGTGGCGGAGATTTTGAAAAAGACACAATAAGCAAAACTTAGATGGTATGGACACATAACGAGAAGGGATGGAGAGAGTGATGAGAGAAGAGCTTTGGAAATGGAAAGACAGGGAAGGAGGAGGAGTAAAAGAACTAAGATTAGATGGAAAGACTGCATACAAGCTGATATGAGGGAGAAGGGACTGGAGACCAACATGGCAGGATACATAAACAGGTGGAAGTGACTCATCAAAAACAGCGAACCCGTATAAAGACGGGCTATTAAGCTGATGACGAATAAGATTCTGCTTATCGTTCTGTTCATCGCACTCTCCCGAAATATAATTTCTTCCTCTCTCTATCTCTCTTTGTTTCTTGCCTTCTCTCTGTCGTCTCGTCTCTGCTTTATATCTTTTTCATTGTTACTCTTGGTCTATCAATATGTCTCTCTCATGTTCTCTTCGTCTGTATATATATATATATATATATATATATATATATATATATATATATATATATATATATATATATATATATATATATATATATATATATATATATATTATATATATATATATATATATATATATATATATATATATATATATATATATATATATATATATATATATATATATATATATATATATATATATATATATATATATATAAATCACCGCATGTGTCTGCCTATCTCTATAACCGTCTCTCTATGCATTTCTGTCTATCGTTCTCTCTTTGTATGCCTCTTACAATTTCTTTGAGGCTGGCTGTTTCTCTCTCTCTGTTTATTTTTTTCTTTCTAACTGCTATCTCTCCTAGTTCATCTATATTTTATCTCCCTCTCTCTCTCTCTCTTTCTATAAATATATATATATATATATATATACGTATATATATATATATATATATATATTTATATATATATATATATATATATATATATATATATATATATATATATATATATATATATATATATATATATGTCGTAGAATGGACTCCCGACGATATACCATAAATCACTATTCTTTGAGGGAACTTCTTTAATTATCTTTAGAGTGCGTTAATGTCTGGTGGGCCGATATTATGTATCTTCGATATGCTTAAGAAGTGGAACTGAGCTCAGGGATAATAATATTGCTATCATTAATAAAATAGAGTTTTATTAATAATAACTATCAACAAACACAGGACGGAAAATATTGACATAAACAGAGAATGAAAAGGGTCGTAAAGGCTCGGGCTAATCCGAGGATTAAAGGATCTAAAATGTAAAACAAAGATAGAGTTAAAGAGATGGGATGGTTCGCTAAACCATTACAAAGAACAGGATAAAATTGCAAAAGGGTGTAAGTACTCAAAGGTGACGTTTGGCTTACGTAACTTTATACGAGTGGTGCAGTGGAAGGCGACGAGAAGGAATTTTCGGTCCGCTGGCGAGTTCCAGCTGAAGGGGGGGAAGAAAATGATCCTGACCTAGCGTCTAGGGAATGAGAACCGTTTCTCGATGAACAGCTTGAAGAACAATGGCTGTTCTACGTTGTTCTCTTCTAACAACAAGGGAAGGGGTGAGAACCGTCTCTTTTCTACGGGCTCAAGAACAATGGCTGTTCTAATGTTGTTCTCCTAAAAACAACAAGGGGGAAGAGTGAGAACCGTTTCTTGGCGAAGGGCTCAAAAGAACAATGGCTGTTCTACGTTATTCTCTTTCTGAACAACGAGGGGGAAGCTTTAAGGACTTGGCGTCACGAAAGGCTCGAACCTTTGGACTTCAAGGGATATTGTCCTCCTTCTGGACAAGTGATGGTGAATCTCAGGTTTGAGGTCCCTTGGCGCACAAAGGGAGAGAGGGTCGTGGTGATGTTTCGCGACTAAAATCTGGATCTCAAATCTAATCTTAGTGGTAACGTTACCATCTAAATAGTCGAGACACTCCCTTGGCGTGGGGGACAATGGAGTGGGAGCTTCAAAGGAATGAACAGCCGAGCCTGGGAACAATGCCTTATCTGCCCATAAGCGTAACTCAATCTGGTGAGTTCGGCGTATGGGGGCGAAGGAGAAGACGATAACCTCCTTGTTTAAACATTGACATCCGGTGGATGCGATGAGGCTCCAAGCTTCGAAGCGAAGATGCACGTGGGGGCATCGTGGTTTTAAATAATATGTGATAGGAGTTGAAACTAACGCAGCTTCAACCCGTTCTATCATACCCCTCCATTCCGGGGAAAGTTGTCACTTTGAAAAAAGTGAGCATGGACAACGATAGAGCTCCGTTGTGGGGAACTCGTTTGCTTGTACCAACTGTACCTTCCTGCACCTAACTAGTATTACCTCAATACATATGATTATTTTGATTTTTTGATTATAAGAGAAAACAACCTTTAATACAAACTTAATAAAAATAAAAAAAGGCATAGAACAATGAAATGATATAAATATAGTACATATGGGACAAAATAATTTATACGTAAATTAATGGGTACCAATATATATACATACAAAAAAAAATAGACATTGAGCGTTACAAAATTCAGACATCTAAATTAACTAAGTATAATACAAGAGAATCTTAATTTAAGTCGTACAAGACGGTATATACCTACATGGAGATACTAATCTTATGAATACAATTACTATACGCTATTCGGTAACGCATTCCTAGTGAGTGCGTCAGCGACCTGGTTATCGAACCCTTTCATATAATTTATTTTAAATTGATACTCTTGCAGGAGGAAACTCCAGCGCATGATGCGGCCGTTGGAGTGTCGCACATTCCTAATATAGGCTAACGGATGGTGGTCGGTTCCTATCTAAAATTCTTTACCTATCAAGTACATCTTGAATTTGTCTATGACCCAGATAATTGATAGAGCTTCCTTTTTCTATAGTGGCATATCTCTTTTCACGTGGAATAATTGACGACTAGCATATGCAACTGGATGACTCGTGCCGTCATCCTCGTATTGAAAGGTTACACCTCCAATGCCCTCGTTGCTCACGTCGGTCTTAACCCCAAAGGATTTTTCCGGGTTGGGCAACTTAAAAAATGGGGGCAGAAATGAGCTCACTCTTGAGCTGATTAAAAGGGAAAATAGCGACATCGTTCCAACGTAGACGATCGGGTAAATTCTTTTTAAAAAGGGAGCTGAGAGGGGCCGAAATTGTAGCGAAATTCGGAACAAATCGCTGATAGTAAGAAGCTGATCCTAGGAACGATCTTAATTGCTTCTTTGTAATCGGGATGGGTATGTCGGCAATTGCCTTAATCTTGTTCTCTTGAGAACCCAACTGGCTTTGTCCTATTTTGAAACCCAAATATTTGATGGTTTGGTGGGCAAAATGGCCTTTGCTGGGGCCAATGGTGAGGCCATTTTCGCGCAGTCGCTCGAAAAGAGCTAATAGGGTGGTTAAATGCTGACTCCATTCAAATAGTTCTTGTAGCTGACTCTTTTGATGTGGTGTCAGCTGCGCGTCAATTTCAAGGTTAGAGGGTTCCAAAGACTCGCCTGGTAGGGAAGGAGGAGGGTAATCGGCATCAGGTTAGGTGCACATTATCTGTATTACATTAAGGGACTCCGCGGGGTAATCTTCTTCAAGCGATGATGTTTCGTGCAGTTCTACAAAGGTATCTCCATGGGCGCGTTGGGGGTTCTTTTTTCCTGGGGGTCCACGGACAGTCTCCGTGTCCTTGTCTTGGGCCTTATCGCCTAAGGGTGTTAGTACTTCACACTCCTTTTGTGTCGTCCTAAAATCCTGGTTAGGGGTCTCCGAGAAATCGGACGGCATCGGGGTTCTGATGGGGACGGGCTCCTGGGCTTCTTTCTTAGCTCGGCCTCGAGGAAGGGCGGCCTGGGAGACAGGGTCTGAACTTACTTGGGGGCTCTATCCTATAAGTACGGAACAGAATTGTATAGGTGCTGAAATGACTTCAGCCCAGCCATCATAATATTGACACTGCAGGTAACATCTAACGACGGGGAATTGGTTTGCCCGCCTAAGGTAGTCATGTACCACCTCAAATTTTTCGTGGTTAGGGTCCACTGGGGGGAGGAGTTCGTCGGACACGATGAAACACGTACATCCTGTGTCCCTGACGAGAGTCGATACTCGACAGCCGTTCACGCTGCCCTCCTCAAATTTCAAAGTTCCCGCTAAACTTTTAGCAAAAATAAAATTTACCTAGTGGCCTGACGGGGGGGGGGAGAGAAGTTTCTGCTTGGGTCTGCACCACCGGGAGAGCTGGGGTTGCATTAATCTGGTGAATTTGGTGAGCTGGTCCGCTTTTAAGCCTAGAATTTGGGGGGCAATTCCAGCTCATGTGGTTTTCTACACCACAGGTGAAGCATATGATTGGTCGCTTCGGGATGAGAGATGGAGGAGAAATCTTAACGGGAGGTTTGGAGTCCCGTTGTTGGTTTTGGGGTAAAGAAGTTTGGGGGTTTTACGGGGCTCAGAAACTTCATCGATTTTCCTGTGAAGGGGCGCGAATCCTTCCTTCTTACCTTGTAGGGGGATGGTGAGAAGTTCGATTCTCCTTTAGGTATAAATTATGGCTGGCGGCATAGACATCCGCTTCTTCTGTACATTTTTTAAAGGTCTGGCACCGACGATCTTTGACGAACGCGCGGATCTCCGTCGGGAGAAACGTCAAAAATTGATCTCTCAACACGAAGTCTGTTAAGGATTCGTAGTTCGGATCAACCTTTGAGGATTCTAACCAAAATTTTAAATTCCTCTGAAGAATGTATCCGAATTGACGAAACGTCTGTCCTGGTTTAATACGACTTCCTCGAAATTCTTAGCGGTAGAAATCGGGAGTCATATTATGAGCGGCCAATAACTCAGCTTTTAAGGTGCTGTAGTTAATTGTACACTCAGATGGTAAAGATATAAAAATTTTGCGCAATTTGCAATTTAACAGGGGAAGTAATCTGGCTACACCTTCAGCCTCCAGATCCATGTTATTGATTTCGAGGATCTTTTCGAAGTGGGCTAAAAATGCTCAGAAATCCTCTCCATCCTTGAAATTGGGAAGCTTTAGTAAGAGATTGGGGGGGGGGGGCTTCGGAACGGCAACTGGCGGACTGTATCTCTGCTTCAACACGAGCTAATTCAATTTGATGGTGAAGCTCAGCTTGTCTTATCCGTTCCTCTCTTTCTCTTTCTTTCTCTTCTCGTTGGATTTCTCTTTCTGTTTTTTGCTCCTCTTGAACGTACTCAATTAGTTCTTTTCCGGAGAGTCCCAAGGATTCTCCTTGCGCTTTAAAGATTTCGAACTGAGTCATCTTTGCACTTGGGGGCGCACTAGTCAACCAACTAAAATTCATGGCAACAAGATTATGCCTTCTATAGAATTAGCCTACCTAAATATGGGCACTGACCTATTCGTACTTGGTTTCTCGATCTAAATAACCACTGACTAAAATCCCCCAAAAAACACAACAAATTATTATCACAGT